>JAZGTK010020680.1:0-10886 GCA_036877625.1 Ambastaia sidthimunki
ACACACACACACTTGACGTTTGTGTTGTGCAGGGAATATTTGTGTTGAAAGTCTCTTGTGCTTTATCAATTACTTTAGCGCTGCACTGCCGTCACCGAGCAGAAGGACATCTTGTTCATGTACATGCTACGAGTGGCTCAGCATCCAGGACAGGTGAACATTTCTGCTCCTAATACTTTCATAACAGGTGACCCGAGTCTGAGTCTTGGCTTGAGGTCTTTTCCTGTTTAAGGTTACCTATTTTTATTTCTACTTTTTTGACCCTATATGAGGTCCTGTAGGCAACTTTAGAGAACATGGTGCTACCAACACCAGTATCATGGGTTCAATGGTCAGGGAATCCACAAACTGATAAAATGTAACCTTTAAAGCACCATAGGTTGCTTGGGATAGAATTGTCTACTTAATGTATTAAAGGAAAAATATGTGTTCAAATCAAGACTGTAAGACATGTAGTGTGCACAGCGAATAGAGTGATGCTGTTTTCTTTGCTGTGCAGGCTGCTAAAATCAGAACTCTGGCAGAGTTGGTTCCTGACTTCACAGAAAAGGAGACTGTCTATACATACCTGATGAAATGCTATGGTAAGACTACCTTTTGCATTAGAGATGTGTATTTTGATTATATTGCCTTCTCAAGTACTCTTGGTTGGACTGTTTTTTTTATTCTTATTTAAAATTCTTATTAATAAAGATACAGTTAGAAATGCCAAACCAAAGACCAATTATAAAATCTGATAACTATAGAAACATTTATAGAAATGTTTAAAAGTTGAATTTAAGCCACAGTTTTTGTTTTCATGACCAATCATTGATCCCCAAGTACCTCCATGTTCTCCACCTATTCCTATGTCTTTGTAGTTTTTAGGGTGAAGTGTAATAAAGTGTAATATTTTTCCTGGATTAAACATGGTGTTCCACTTTCTGGCACAGTTATTGTTTTAATGTGTTTTATTTTAGCAAGATCAGTGTTAAAAGCTACATGCTTCATCAGCTGAACAGTGGTATTAAGACGGCGCTCATCTCGCGCCCCAGAGCTGCTCGGTTAATAGCTGGCAAATTAAAAATGCAACAAGCAGGGCGCATTCACTGAGACACAGGAGGCGCGTTTGCTAATAAAACACATGTTGGCTAATGAGGCTTGTTTTAGCCAGCCTACCGTGAGAACGTTGACACATTTCAGTACTTTCTGCAGCATCTTTATTTCATGAGGCCTGTGTCACCTGGTCAGGGTGAGCGCAGAATGAAATATGAGATGTTTAACAGCGCTTTTTCTCCATCACTCTCATCAGGTTTGGATAAGGACTTAGGCTCAGCGAAGGCTCTCTATGAACGGATGCAGGCTGAGGGGGTGAAGGCTGATGAGTTAACTCTAAAGAGACTGGCCTTACTGTACAGAGATGCTGGAGAAACTGCTCCCTTCCAAGAGCCTCCGGTAATCTCCACACTTTAGTATAAATGTCTTTTTATATATATTGACTATTATAAATGAATAAAAGGTAACATATTTGTTATTGAACCAGAGCAACTACAAAAACATTTGTTTTCACACTCTCAGATCATGAGAAATGGTCTTTAGGAACACAACTGTCAAATGTAGCATGTAGTAAAAATGTTGCAATATTTGTTTTGTTGCTTTTATTTTATAAACATGACCATAAATATACTGTGAATATTCCATACATCCCCCTTCCCAACTTACCACATACAACTATTTTAAAACATACAAGAAACGCATCTATTTGATTTTGGCTTAGATATTGTTATTACTAAAATCAAATCAACAACATTATGCTCCAGATTGCCCACTTTAAGGCATTAGATTGGGCACTTTAAGGCGTCTTTTAATTATGAATAACTCTTAATTTTCTAACTTTGCCAAACACTAACCAATTAAGTCCACAGTTCACCTTCACTTTCAATGCATTTTCCCTTTCTCAGCGGAAATATATATGTGTATTTTTACAGTAGTGTATAAGAGGCTACTTGGGTGTTATTTAAAACCTGTCAGAACTGCACTCTGGTGTCTTTGAAGGGTGTTAGAGGAGACTGCAAGCAGTCCACCACCCCCACGGCCCGCTAAGCTCTCAGCGCACCTTTTAAGTGTTCACAAAGCAATCTCAGGTAGCACTCCATCTCTTTCCATTCAATCGGTTCCTTCACTCATTCCTTCCGTCCCGCGCCTGCGCTAATACCGCCGTACAAAGAGTCTCCTGGGAGAGACGATAAGGAGGCATTTGAGGTGCCGTTCACATCTGGCCTCGCTTCTCGTTCACACCAGCTGCTATTTACCGAGTTTAATTACCCCATTAATACGGGAATATTGTTAGCGAAATAGTAATCTTCTAACAACACTCACCTTCCAAAAGCAGAGCGAGCTGCGCTGTTTACAGGCGCACGCGGTGATTAATTAAGACGACTTGAGGGAGTCAGTGTGTTATTTGTGAATTAATCTGGTTTGGAAGATGAAACGAGAATGTGGGATTGTTTGCAGGCGTGGGGTTGTTATTGGTTTGCCCCCAGAGGGCAGGAAACGCGTAACTGCACATAACACCCACTGATTCCGACAGAAAACAATACACTTTGTGCTCAATTGAAAACAATTGGCTAGATTTGACTTTGAATTTATTAAAAATGCATTTTCTTTTCTGTTGCTCAGGAGTCGTTTAGGTTCTACGCAGACAAGCTGAAGAAGCAGCGTTCTGAGTCTATTACGCCTTCAGAAGACTAGAAAATCTTTCCTTTTCCCCCATTAAACTGTTTTATATACATAAAACAGATGTGCAACGGTTCTGTGTTATACTGTGATTGTCTGTTAAAATTTGTTCTTGCCCATAATGATTTCATGATGTTATGGTTAACATGATGTTGTGTACATAAGTATTTATGCAAATAAATGTAAACACAATTTCTGTGGCTCTTTTATAATTTCTGTTTAATTGTTTAGAAATAGAAACGGGAGACAAGTATGCCTGTAAGATGCAGTATTGGACACAACATGGATCATCTTATATAGAAAATAAAGTTTACAAAAAGAAACTTTACCACAACACTACAAATATGTTTAGTTATGAACAGTAACACATGCTGTATAATAAATATCTTTCATGGATCAATTGACATGCATCCAGAGTTCCGTTTTCTTTTGAAACATTCTCTGTTGATTTATCAGGATTTCGCACAAGTATGAAACTTGATTATCTAGTTTTCCGAAAGCATTTTTGATGTGAAAGGTTACAAAATCTTTAAAAGTCTTTGCGATACAACCCCTATTGGTACACGCTTTGATAAGACTTGAAATCTTACATATATTTGAATAAACAAACATTTCGATTGGAACAAAGAGAATCTGTTTGTGGATATTTACCAAAGCGGCTTTCTAATCTCAAGCCAAACTTTATATGTGTAGCAGGAGAAAGAAAGAACATCACTGCCACCCAGTGGCAGTCAGCTAAAGTCTACAGTTTGTTCTATTCTATTGAGTGGTTTTGGCATCTTAATCTGCTTTTGACCTCTGACGTTTTAGGCAGATAGTCTTGTTAGGTGTTAGGTGGGGTGTTTTGTTTTTCGTATGTGTCATAAAAATTTGAACAGCTACCATGTAGCAGGGAGTTAGAGCAAGCTGCACTTTTTTAATACATTAACACACAGTCACTATAAACCTTTCAAGGCATCTGGTTGGAATGTTTGTACGGACTAACATTTCGACATATATTAACCATTTTGCAAACGTTGTCAAAGTCAGCTCTCTCTGTAGATCAATGTGTCAATATTTTCCATTTCTGGTGCATTCAGAGATTATTTGAAGTGATGCATATACTTATTTTTAAAAATGACCAACCTGTTCTTCTGATAACATTGTTTTGCTCTGTTGCTGACAGGCTTGTGCTGTTACACTAGGTGCTCAGGAGATTTAGCTCACCACTCGGAGAAGTGAGAGCTTTTGTGCAGAATAAAGGTCAATAAGATGTGCTTGGAATTGTGTTTTTAATAGAATGTTACATTACTAGTCAAGGTATTAATAATATCTTGTCAATATTTTTCTAAAAATAAAAATAATAGTGGACACTACTGACAACACTGCAACAGTTTAACATTTTAATTTGAAATACTGTGTGTTTAACATGTTATGCAGCCTGTTAAAATATAAGAATTTTAGCTCACCTGTGCAATGTATATAGCATTTTTTAAACGAGCATTCTAATAGGACACTTGCTTATGCCTGACAGCACTTTCTAGGCTTTCAAAACTCATATTGACATATTCATGTAGTACAATATTACACGTGCAAAAAGATTATGCAGTACTAAAGTAAAAGACAACACACTAATTAAATCTAAATTTTGACATTTTGACAATTTTGAATCTGACACTTTAGTGGTTGAACGGTATCTACCAAATGTATGCTTTAGGTTTTTTTTTTTACCAAAAGACTAACAATTAAATGACGGCAGAAAACAACCCAAAGAAATATTGTACATTGCTGCCATCCAGCGGCAGGCAGTGGTAGTTTAATAAACGTCAATATTATTGACATCACATGCACTGAAGATTCATGCGCGCACAGTCCTGACTGTGTGATCACAGGCCCTCCCTCAGGGATAGCCTTAAACATTCTTTCTCTTAAAAAAAGAAAAAGTCTAAATCTGTAGAATCCTGGCATCAAAAATGGAGGATGTTCTGTTTAATTGGAAGTAGCTATGTTATGTTTACATGGTATATTTTGACTTAGTTTTCTCTGTGTTTTGGAGCATGCATGCCACATGAGCCCAATGCTGGATCTGACTGTAGCTCACTTAACACATATACATACACACTTAATGCTGTTGCATGAGAATACAGTTGATGTGTCTTTCTCACCAATCCTGACTAGATTTCTGTTTAATGAATTTGAGTGACACAAAATAGAGCAGCATAAAAACCAAAGCGACAGCAATGAGCACCAGGTAGCAGGAATACAGGGGATACTGGTTCATTTTCATCATCTCCACAATCTGAAAATGCAATAGAACAATTTTATTAGGAACATTTTGGCATTATCTGGTTAGAAACAAAATAGTGTTTATATGTTACTCACTTTAATACCATCGAATTCTACAGTCAGGTTTCCAATAGAGACTGGAACTTTGATTCCACGGTACTGAACCTGCAGCATTCCTTCAAAACCCCAGCGCATGAAGGATATGTGGGATAACCAGGATGCCACTATGAAAGATTGATTATCCCAAGGTGATTATCCCAAGCTAAGGCTGGCACATACTAACAGATTAAAAAGCTATTGGTTGTTTTTTCTGTGTTCATTCTGTTGGTTCTTACCCAGCCACAAGTTTTCCAAACTAATGACAAAACCTGCAGTCAGGTAGAAGACAGTGAAGAGCGCATTGCCCATAAAAGAAGACGTCTGCAGTGTTGGCAGGACTGCCGCCACAAACAGAGCCATGCAGCGGCTGCAGTATACAATCAGCCAGACCAACAGGAAGTTGAGTAGGAAGCGATCAGGAGCACCATTGAGCCCAGCCAGCCAGTAGATGGGCACCCCGTATACCAGTGTAAAAACACAGTGCTCTGGAAGCTCACCAAGGACCTGAAAAGAATCACTGGAGCTTAAGAATCACTTAAGGTAAGCAAATTATGAAATTTAATACAATAGTGCAGGCTTGTGACAAAGTCCAATAGCCTAAAGATTGAAACAAACAGTAGCTAATATTCAACTCATGGCCTTTTCCTGCCAAGTCACTTAACCTCTTTCTGCACTATTGCATAACTTAGATTTTGTTTTGACAATAATCTACCAGTATGCACTTTAATAAATAAAGTCTATACCTCAGTTTTAGTCACATCATACAACAAATTTCTGCTTGTGTAATACTCTACTTTGTCGTATAAATAAGGAAATATTTATAAAATTGGCTAGTTCGATTCAAAAGATTTAAAACCCAGATCAACACTGACTCTTGACTTTCGTATTCTTGTTCTGCCTTTGCTTTAAAGCTCTACTAACTGGATCCCAAAGCTCTGCTCATCTACACCAGTGCCGTTCCTCAGCACTCACACAATGTAGCTTATTTACCTTGGCAAAGAAGTAGGAGGTGACTGAGTACATTCCATCCTCCAGTTCATGATAAAGCATGGCTCTCTCTGAGTGACCTGTGGAACACACAACATGTTACATTGCTGGACATCTAACATCAAACCATCTAATTAAAACCATGAACCATCAAGAGTTTGTACTATTTACTCACACTTTGCTATGACATCCAGCACCACAGCAAAAGGTGTCAGGGCCCCCATCATGTAAAGCAAAGCTACAGTATCTTGGACAGAAAGACCCTGATCTCCAACCCCATAATAAAGAAAACCGATGAGCAGTGACATGAGCAGGGCTTCAAAACCATGAACCATCAATGTCACCAAATCCCGATAGTCATTAAACACCTGTCGTCTGAAAGAATGCAAAGCAGTGTAAACATCTGCCAGGAGACAAAGCTTTAATCAGCTCTGAGTTAAAAGTCATTCTTAGTAAATTCCCCCCAAAGTGTCCATTTACTTGGCTTACTTGATCAGGATTGTGAATTGGTGTAGTTTACCCGGAAGGCGATTCTTCTGTTTGGACACTGTTATCACTGCTTCCGTTTTTGACACCGTGGACATGCTGTTGTCATTAAAACATGAATTATCATGGCTTTGTTCACTTCTTTTTAAATTATATTTTAGATTATTATAGTTGAAAATGTTTTTGTTATTGTTAAGATCAGGGTCATCCCAGGTTCACTTCAGGCACGGTTGTACCGCTCAAAGCATGACCCTTGTTAAGATCTACCTTTGAGGGCTATCCAGTAGAGGTCCACAGTCTTCAGATTTCCACATGAAGTCCTCTGTGTTCCTCACCATCTCTACAAACTGGGCTGCTAAAGCCCTGGTTTTCTCCAAACATGCTGCTTCTATTTCAGGATTTCGCCGATCGATGCTTATCAGGTCCACTGTATGAGATCAAACCACAATCAAACCAAAGGATCTACTAAAGACATCAGTTCTTTTCCCACTCACCATAGTAGTCAGAAGGATTGCAGAGTCGTGGACATGGGTATCCAAGAGCAGTAAAGTAAGGTACCATGTCTTTGGCCTGACCGCAGTAAACAGCTGAACCAGAAGACAAGAGCACCACCAGGTCAAAAAGCTGAAAGATATCTGAACGGGGTTGATGAACAGAGAGTAAGACCAGGCGGTTCCCTCGAGCCAGACGGGACAATGTAATCACCAAATTATGGGCCGTGAAGCTGTCTAGACCTGAGGTGGGCTCATCCAGGATGAGAATACCTGAAAACACAGAAGTCAAGAACAAAAGGGATTTGTGACATCAGCCAAAACCAAAATTTGTTTTATAGGAGGAGCTAGGTATTACATTATACAATAAAGACATTTTTTAAAATAATGTGCACTGATAAATCATGCTTAGTAAGACCATGTGTTAAAAAAGTACATTTCAAAGTTATTTATGAAGAAATTATTCAACAAATTTCACGTTGGGGGACAATAAAGTAGTTATAGCCTACTTTGACTTTTTTATTTTAAATTCAGGTTCAATCATTTGATCATCTCAGTTTTATATATAGGATGTGTAAAAGACTCACCAGGGTTCCAGAGTAGCTGCACGGCAATACTAACTCTTCTCCTCTCGCCACCCGACACCCCCCGCACATACTCGTTCCCCACCCGCGTGTGGGCGCACTGCCTCAGACGCAGTTCTGCGATGACGTCATCCACCTGCAAGGGTCAAACACGCACCACCACCGGACAAGATGCTGACAGTTAGTCCCGAGTATCTCTGAAATGCCGTAGACAAATCACATCTCAGTTACCCACTCTTTGATCTCTCTGTTCCTGACTGAAGTGCGCTGGCAACCGCAGTTTAGCCACAAAAGCGAGCGTCTCTCGTACTGTGAGATGCGGTAATAAACGGTCGTCCTGCCGCACATGAGCGATGTTTTTCTTCACCAGGGAACGCGTGCACGGTTTCCCGTTGATCAGAACCTCTCCTGATTTCACAGAGCCGCCCTCATCTCGACATGTTATGATGTCCAGTAAGGAGGTCTTACCACAACCTGAAACGAGCAGCAAAGAAAGAATAACAAGGCCTGGAACTCTGTTTCTGTCTTTTAAGAAACTTTCATTAAATTCAAATGATGATGAATAAAGTTTGTACAAGGAATCTGTACACAGATGTTGTACCTGAGCTGCCAATCACAGCAAGCATCTGGCCGCTGTGTACACGGAGGTTTAAATCCTTAATAGCTGTTTGCTTGTTGCTTTGCATTTCCCAGGGCATCTTAAACTCAGATAGTCTCTCATACCAGGGTATCTGTGCTGCTGTGTCCACCTGTGAACAAATACAGATGAATATCACATTAAACAGTGACCCTAAAAGCATTTGGGCACTTACAGTAAGCCACACTTTAAAATGCATTTAATTGCATTCGATTAGAACAGAATATCAAACCAAGTGGCATCTACAAACACATGATGCTAGAGCTTTTCTCAGTGCTGCATTTTTTCTGAGCAATTTTTGCTTTGACTTTTAATCAGTTGGTGTCAGGGTGATTTTTAGTGGATGTATGTTAATATGCACACACAGTGAGTTCCACTTAAGAACACAGGTGTCCCAGCCAAGTTATTACCAATATAGATAGTGCTCAGAGTATGTGGCTTTATTCATGGTGATTTGAGGGAATATAAGCAAAAAAGACAAAATATTGTGAGTTCAAATGTCTAACCTCATAGTTGAGATTGTGGACCTCTAGTTCATTGCGACCCCCACTGTAGGTGAAATACCTTCTCATTACCTTCTGATTACCTTCTCATAAAAACTGATTATAGTGGCATTTTAACAGATCTGTCAAATGTAAGTAGATAAGTTTATTGTGCTGAGTCCTTGCATGGTTCAGGGTCCAATTTAAATGCCCGTTTATGTAACAGAGTCTTTTTTACAGCATTCCCTGAAATGAACTCTGAAAATCAATAGCACAGAAATAGCTCTCTACTCTGAGACAACAGCATTACAGGACACAGTAATTAATGAACTGTGCTTCATCTGTAGGTTACTGTAAGTAAACTTTACTGTAAAGTAAAGTTCTCCGGGAACTGTTGACAGATGTTTTGCATGAACTCACCATGCTCTGGTTCCTCGTGGTTGTGGAGCTGAGGCTATCTCCTGAATGAAAAACACTCTGATCTGACATGGTAGCTGAAAGATCTGCCCAGGGGAAGTGTGAATGAAGGGGGTCTGTGCCCCTCTGGTGTGGTTTCTTGCTTAGAGAAGTACCCGCTCCTCTTGTTGTACTGGAAAACTGAGATGAGATGGCAAAGAGAACCTACTCTATATACCAAAAGGAGCAAAGTTCTGCTGATAAGTGTCACTGTTTATGGTTTTACCTCATCCATGCAGTATGAACTGGAGCAATTAGACAGTTGAGAAGTGAACGCAACTTTAAGATACTCATGAGAATCTTTAGGTCAGGTTGAGTGTAGAAGAGAGACAATGAGTAGATCTTATTCCCTGCAGGATACGTTCCAGAAGAATGACTTAAATGGATCTTTTAAAATGACGTTGGAGAGGGGGATAGCTATTTCAAGCCCAAACAACCTAGATTCATGTTGTCTGAGCGTTAAAAACGTGTCCTATACTGTCAGGTAGGCATGAAATGAAAATATTGGATAACTGTTTTTTAACTGTGTCAAATTGCTGGAATATTTTGAATCTAAGAACACAGTTTATTGTAATAGTTTTACTGTTAATGTCTTGGTAATTCACAGTGTAAAGCAGATGTGTTGAAAACAGCATGTTTAAATGTTGGAAGTGTTTTTAGAAACAACACATTGTGTTAACATGCTGTGTTTTTAAAACTTATTTGAAGAGTGCAATGGCTTGAACTGTGACCAAACAACTGCTGTGTTAAACACACGGTGACTGCTGTAAATATTATTCAATGTTTCAGAACATCAAGTTAACCTTTTTCTATAAACAATAATATATACTTTTATAATGTAAACAGAACAGCAAATGAGGATTTTTTAAAGTAATAAAAAAAGTTTATTTTTTAAAGTTTATTGCTCTAATTCACTCTACTAAAATTGTAGATTAACCACATTAACCAGGCTAATTATTTATAATCATAAATATGTATTTTTACATAAACACAGTGCAATAGTATTCATATGAATTGTTTCATGCAAAATGCCAAATACAGTCTTCTATATAATCTATAGTAAAATGCTAGATTTATAAAATTACTATTTATTTGTTTGTTTCAGTGAGCGTGTAGGACCCTGGTGGGACCTTCCATCTTTTAAAAAAAAATGGACAAGGCAAATATTGAACGAGGTGTCATTTCATGTCAACAGTGGCGAGATCATGGGAATTCTGGGAAACTCAGGTAAATGACCCAAAATCAGACAAAAGGATTATAGTGCTTGTTAGGGCTTGAGTGTATATAAAGCCAGTGTTACCAATGTGATAAATGATATAGATAAATTATACCAATGTTATTAATTATATACATGAATAAGCTGTAAGCAACTGAATAGGCAATAAACAATGACCAGTGACCTCTTCAACGCAATTAAGGTGCAAAGATAATTTCTATCAATGTAACTATCAAATTATATCATAGGGTTCATAAACACTTATTGACCTGTCTCTCAAGGTTCTGGTAAAACTACTTTGTTAGACGCCATAGCAGGACGAATTGGGAAATCTGGTACTCTCCTGGGTGAGGTTTTTGTAAATGGAAGAAAGTTAAAAAGGGAGCAATTTCAGGACTGCTTCTCTTATGTACTCCAGGTGAGATTTGTAAAGAAAAATATTCTCATATTTTCATTTTGTGTGTGTGT
>JAZGTK010020681.1:0-10886 GCA_036877625.1 Ambastaia sidthimunki
CTTGTGAGAAAGACTCTTACCTGTTTTGTGGGAATTCCTTCGGATAGAAATTGATTTCCCTCTGATAGAGGGGCCAAAACCTCATTTTTCCAATACATGAAAAGCCCAAAACAGCAGCAGTTTTGGGCAGTTAACCCACTCTGCGTATCCCGAGTGCAGCGCGGCGTTTGTCTCTTTATTCCCCCGCGGATGTGCGACCAGTTTCAGTTTAAACCAGATCCTGTTGAATAGTCAATCAATATCGAATATATTGATCGAATAAACTTTAGGCTTCACATTTGTAATATGTGAGCAAACCGGCCAGATGCGGCCGAGCAGCTCAAAAGTTCGCCTTTTTTAAAACTGTTTGCAGGATGTTTCCTACGACTTTTCCCCTCTTTGGGATGCAGTTGTTTGAATGCAGGAAGTGGAGAAAATAAAGGGGCTGGCAGGTTTTGCTCCTGCTCTCCTCCCTTCTGAAGGAGCGCAGATCAGAGGGGGGGCATGAAACTGCGCCGCAGAGAATGATGTGCGATCCTGAAATCTTGCATATTGCAGAATGATTTTTACTTGTCTGTGAAAAAAACAATGACAATTTCAAAACATTAAGAATTCGGTTCTTAAATCAGTATCATCTGGCCCGTAATTTATAAAGTGATGTTATATTTCGAAGAAATGCATTTATAGCACATAAGAAGCGACACACACAAGCCTTAAACACGTCACATGAACCAACAGACTATAAACCATAAAATAAACCATGTCATGTAAAATACTTTTCTATACGACATATATCACGAATTATTATATTTGTTTTCACAATCGCCCGTTACTTCTATTATTATAATTAATCACTCGTCTCTTTTGAAAAAAATTTTTTTTATTATGCTTCAAAATTTTGGTTTTATTCGGTATTTTGTTTCTTACAAATTGACTGAAAACTTTCCGAGCTTTTGTGACAATAGGAAACAAGCCCTTTCATTGCGTTGTATATTTTGTCACCATTAAAAGATTACAGTCATAATTTATCATCACAGTCATATCTCGTACACCAGAGGCCGTGATGTGATCGTGTGCGTAATGCAATGTATACACGCAAATAATTATTCATCGCATTATTTCATAAATTATACTTTTATTTTATTTGTAAGGAGGTCTAACTGGTCAAGTAATTGGTCATATTCTGTTTTATGTTAAGTAGGCCAATATATAGACAATTACCACAGTTCTGTATCGCTAAGATCTACTATTGCAGTATGTGCGTCTGGAGAGAAACAGAAAGCCAGCGTCCTTTATCAAACCTGTGTTATCATTATGAGAAACAGAGATGAAACTTCTCAAACAGTCAGGTAGAAAAGCGGCTGTATGATATAAAGATGTCAACATTACATCTGCACTAGATTATAAAAGAAACATTTATATCCGACAGAGAGCATTGAGGCCCTATATAACGTTTTAATTACCTTATTATTTCATTTAAATTTCAACTTTCTGTGAAATCGGCGTTGTAACACAGCTAATCATTTTATTGACACATTCAGAACCTTCTTTAGTTTTCTCACCGATATAAATGATGGATTCTGATTCATAATCAGACCGACAGTCATGTTGTATTACATATAAAATAATATCGAAATATAAATGAACCGATCGTAAGTAACTGTGTCAAATGAAGCAGGTTGAACAGGGAGACAAATTCAATTCTGGTAACGAGGAAAATAATTCAAACTCAGAACGAATGAGACAGTACGAACCGATACGAGTTAACCATCAGATCGCCAAAACGTGAACTGCCATGAGATTGTGTTGGTTCCGTCATTGTTTTAAATTCACAAATATCTCAAATTCAAGACAAAAACATCCCGTCTTAAACCCTTTATAGAGAAGAACGCTTCATTTATTTTTAATCTGGCATGAGCATAATCCATTAAAATACCTGAATATTTACACTTCATCCAAACGCCAATGACACGTTGTGTGATATAAAACCCGTTTCACTTCACACATTAAAAAGGCAAATTAATGTATAATATTACTAGCTGAAAAAGTGTAATGAGAATGATGTGCTTGCTTCGTGTGTCAAACTGAGTAACAAATGTAAAAGTCTCAATGTGGAATTTGAATCATATTCCATTCTTTTACTCACAAACAACAGAAAACAACATTTCTATGAGCAGCACAGCAAGAAACCACCTAGTCGAATAAAAAACAACACACAACAGCTGCACTCTGCAGAAGAAACAGTTATGTGGAAATCTGTTTGAAAAGTCAAAAAGGTACAAAATGATCAACCTCTGAAAAACTGAACCTTACTAACATCAATATTTGTAAAAGGTAACATCAAAATGTTTGTTTACGGATCCTGCTTGCTTTAGTTCATCTGTGGTAACAACTGGCAGGGAAAAGCGTGACACTACAAATGGTGTAACACTTTTCTCATAATACATCACAGTCTCTGTGCACAGTGTGCACACCAGTGAAGGTCCAGCGCAGGACACTGAGATCATCTTCTGAATCGGCGGAACTGCTTGTGGTAGGGCTGGGACCTCTTGTCCCTCTTATCGGGGGGTTTGTTGTAGAGATACGCTGAGGGTCCGGTGAAGTCATCTGGGTTCTCCTCCATCATCTGCAGCTTGGCCTCGATGGCACGAATCTTTGCATTAACACTTTAAACAACAGTGTAAAGAGAAGAGAAAAAAGAAAATAGTATTAAACTCCAGTTCAGAAGGAGCACTGTAGCACCACTGAAGCACTTTCTGTACAGACAGTACCGGTCCACTGGACACTTTAAGCAGCTGCAGAGGTTTTGTTTTTAACTTAATAAGGTGATTTTCAAAACACATTTTTTAGGGCTAAGCATATTATCAAACAAATAAAGTTTGATCATTTCCACTGTGTCTCATAATGTATCCCGGCATCATAACATATGCTGGAAAATAATTCAGAAAGGTAACAGTGTTTTTTTACAGTTAAATCTGGGGTTAAAGACTGTGAAACTACAAGATTCTAATTTTTATGAGATAATTTATAATTTAAGATTATTAATTTAACAATATAATTACTTACTATATAAACAGTTTTTCTTCTGTTTTTCTATTTAGTAATAATGAATTGCTTTAAAATTTATTCACATGACTGTAAAAATCACATAATAAACTAATATTCTGAGACTGAATGCTGGCAAATGTTAAATCATTTTGTTTTTATGAAACTGTGACAATTAAGCAAGACGTAAACATGGGGACAGACCAAAAACATCCAATATAAAATAATGCTTATAGATTTGTGCTACTACATTATAGATTTTGTGATACTTTAAAAAATATTACTTTTGATCAAGTGAAAACATCAGCAGTTATTTATTGTTTTAAGACAATGTTTACTGTAGGTATAAACTTGAAACAGTGGAAAAGAAAATGGGGGGAGATGAAAGAAAAACAAGAGATTAGGAGTTTTAAGTTCCAGCAGTGAAGCCTCAGACCTCAGTGTGGTGGGCAGCTGCTCGGACCCACTGGACGACGGCTCTAAACTGGCAGGCAGATTTCTGTCTCCTGTAAAGGGTTCAAACCTCTGAAAGTGAACAAATAAACACAAAAATATTGAGACAAGTGATTTACTATAACACCCCTGAAATCAAAATGAGTTTCATAACTTTGTATTAATGATGTGTGTTAGCTTTGAGGCCATCTATATGCTAGTATACTTTTAATACAGAAAAATATTAATGACTCATCTTGCACCACACAAATTTTTGTCCAATCAAATGCTCTTAGACTGAGAATGCTACTACTCTAAAACTGCAACTGGCTAGCAGGCAGCAATATGATCAAAAATATTTAAACACAAGAGCATTTAAACTCTGCTTAAATGCTTTTTAACAGGTTCATTATGAAAGAACCTCTTGATTCTGTTTCAGTTTTGATACACTGAGAGGCATGATGCATTTATAAAACATTTCTTTATGTGTCCTTTGAACAAATCTCTCATGAATTAGGAGCTCTGCACAATGCACATAACGCTGTACTAAAATAATGCATTCGACCTGCCCATAGAAACAGAATAACAGTAGCATTAGTCTTTGTGTAAGTGTAATGTCTTTGATAAATAAGGAAAAGAATCTCAAAGCATATCTGAATAAACTCCACTGGTCACAATCTCACTCAAACCATTTCACAGCAAAGCCATTCACATTCATTCCACTGAAAAGTGCTTTCCAACAACCCTTACAGCCATAAACCCCATTCACAACACATGCACTCCCAAATGTGCTGCCTCTGAGTTACACTGAATTCTCTGCTGCAAAACACGGGGTGGAGCATGATTTTATCCATCAGGAATGGATCTGATTGTGATAAGTTATGAGCAGGGGTGGGCAAAATTCAAAAGTTAGGAACGCAATCCCTTTTTAATTCATGTTTCCCACAGAATGAACTGGAATTTAATGGAATCTACTGAAGTTACACAATTTCATTTGTCCAAGAAACAGGCAAGATCAGCATTTTACAATGTATGTAATGATATTTACATATGTGTGTGTGTGTGTATGTGTATATATATATATATATACACACTTTGTAATACACACAGCATGTATAAGATATCTCCACTATAAGCACACGGCCAATATAAACACCTGTGAGTGCACGATACCCAGAACAGGTCGTATCCAGGGTCTGTTGTCATGGAGATAATTAAACCACCTCACACACACATTCACCAGCCTCACACACAATAGTGCAGAATGTTGGGTGGAGGCTGGTCAGGGGAACTGGAACCAGACCTGTGTGCTGCTACTTGTTGTCAACAACTCTGCACTGTTGACCTTGACCCCTGCCTGGTGTCCTTTCCCATCAGACGGGGGGGGGCGGGGGTGCACAGGAGGGGCGGGATTCTCAATCATACAGGATTTCCTCCCTCTCAGCGGCAGCTGCCCATTGTTAAGGACCAGGACTGCATGAGGGGTCTCTACACATGTAGTTTTACCATCTATTACTGCTGCTGGGGTGGAGCTGGAATGTCATGCTATGAATATTTAATATTGTGGTAATGACATATGATGCAAAAGAATTATTTTTGGCAGGTAACTTAACATATTGAATTCAATATGATTACATGTTTATATAATCAGGGATTTCTCCTAAACGTCCTAAATAGATGAATAAAAATGACGTAAGAAATAAAGGTATTGTGCAATACACAGCGTAAAGGCTGTAATTCCACACAATCATAAGCGTCAGGAAAAACACATGCTGCGAGTATTTCAGGTGTACTGTGTGAAAAACGTATGTATGGGGTGTAATTACATTTCAATGATAAAGTCTGTTAAACACTACCAGTATCTGGTGTTGTATATCATTTGCATTCAGCTGAATGAATGTGTGTTTCGCCTCCTGGGGGTGTGCTGCACTGACAATAATATGACCCATTTTAGGAGTACTCATATTAATATGTACATATTGTTTACAGAAACAGAGAAATGCAAACAATTTTTCACTAATAAATCTTAGTAGTATGTCAAAATATGAAGATGCTCTACATCTCGTTTTGTCTTTTAAGGGGGAATCAAGGCTTCCTCAGACCCCATAAACACACACCCTTTACCTGAGCATGAGCCCAACGCACCACCAACTTCTTGGAAAGTGCCAACTTTCCATTCAGACACTGAATGGCCCGCTCAGCTTCCTGTGATCAAAAACAACAAATGACACAAAAAACACAAACAAACGAGGTTTAAGGATTATTACAATCACACAACAATCAAACAATTCTCACTTTAAAGAGATGATTTAGGTGTAAAGTGTGCAGTTATCAGTGTCTGCTGTATCCTGCGCTCTGTCTGCGTGACTGCAGACTGCGTCCTGCGCTCTGTCTGCATGACTGCAGACTGCGTCCTGCGCTCTGTCTGCATGACTGCAGACTGCGTCCTGCGCTCTGTCTGCATGACTGTCTGCATGACTGCAAACTGCATCATGCACACCGCATCCAACACAAATATCTGTATATTTGTTCTGTTACAGAATTCAGTTTCTATGATCAATCGAATGCTAAAATAAACTAACAGCACGTTGGTAAGTATTAATGTCCTTCCTCAGTTTGAGAGAATATTGGACTCTGAATTTCACACTTTTCTGTGTGCGTCTGCTTGATCGTTTCAGCTCTTGCTGGAAATAAGGTGTAATGATAGGGGACAATAATGGCTGACGACGGGTCACCAGGTCTCAAGTATCTTCATCAGCTGTCTTATGCATCATCATTTGATCAGAACAGTCATTGATTTGTGATTGGTCGGTGGATGTTAATGAGGAGAGAACACAGAACCTCTTTGGTGTTGAAGTTGACGAAGCAGTATCCTCGCGGCTGACCCTCCAGAGGACCAGACTTGTGGAACAGAAAGTCAAACTGCTTCACTTTGCCAAACTTCTCCAGGAGCTTCACTAAGTGGTACCTGCCAAAGAAAGAGTGAGATGCTCTGAAATCTGGTGCCATTTTTGCAACATCTCTCTGCAAAATAGCAAAAAGCATGTTCTGTGCAACGGGATTTTTAATTCCCACCAGGTAAAAATTGTTTATCTGATTATACAAGATGCAATACACACATATTTACAGACGCTTTCGCTTGATGTCATGTGTGCGTAACAAACAATGTAGGGCGAGTTATGTAGCGATTAATACTCAAGATTAGCAGCTAACCTGACGCTATTCAGCAAGCACCACTACTGAATGTAAAGATCATGAATGAGTAATGACCATTATTAAAGCCACAGGGGAATAATGCATGACACGATATCATAATTCATAACTGGGCTTGATCAGAACGACAGGCCTCTTTACACCTTTTTAACTGTTGTAAATCTTTAATTCACACAATACAAAGGATACAGCAGGAGGACAATGAGGATATTAAACAACGGAAATCTGAATTCCCACAAGACTTTAATTTAAGCCAAACAATTACTGCGTGCAGCTTCAATGTTCTACAGATATAGAGCACGCTGTCACTGCAGGGCAAGCCACACATTCTGATATCTTTAAAAAATGTCCATAAATATCAGTCCATGACAAGAGTGTGGAAACTGAATTTAAGAATGCACAATGATTTAAGCCCATGTTTAGAACTCATAATCCCCACATGAGCACAGTGATCTTACTGTATCTGAACAGATGCCAACCAATACCAATAACCAATACCAATAACCAATACCAATAACCAATACCAATAACCAATACCAATAACCAATACTGAAAAACATGCAACAAGAAGACTAGCAGAGTGAGATTTTATTGATCAGGAATTGATTCATTTATCAGGAATTGATTGGTTTATCAGGAATTGATTGGTTTATCAGGAATTGATTGGTTTATCAGGAATTGATTGGTTTATCAGGAATTGATTCGTTTATCAGGAATTGATTCGTTTATCAGGAATTGATTCATTTATCAGGAATTGATTGGATCATCAAAAACATGAGGCTTAACCTCCACACAACTACAAAAATGTTAAAGCTGCAGAACTTTTGGTGAGTTTGGTCATCTGAAGAGCACTCATAAAGAATCATTATTCTCCAGATGACACTGAATCTATGCAAACACACAGAGAGCTGTACAAACAGGACTGTCAACAGCATTTGCGAGCAGTCCAGCATGCAGTCTGTCTGTATCTCTGTTTCTGCATGTTCAGCTGTCTGTCATCCCCGTTCTGAACATTTAATGTGACTCGACTCAGCATGAACATGACTGCACAAGAGTCTCCTTACAGCCAAACATGCATTCATCTTTCTGTTGTTCAGACCCTGTCTGAAGATTGTACAGTCACTGGGGTCCGTCAACATTGTTGCCAATAATTCTTGCTGGCAGGTGGGGGTGAACAAACAAACTAACAATATTTCATAACACAGCATAGAATGCAAGAGTTCAAGATTGGCTGGTTAGCTACAACATAACTGCATCATCAGACATCAGACATTTTCTCCAATGAAAGTAGCAGTGAATTTAGGCTAAACAATATTTTTTGCAAGTAATATATATATTGCATCACTCATATTTCATTCCAGTACAGCAAATGTTCTAGAAGTGTCCACATTTTCCTGCTTTCTTAAAAGTGTGAAACAGACTGTTTTTCCCTGTATGATGTTAAGATAAGCGAATTGTGAAACACTGGGACTGTGAAAGTCCTCAGATGCTACTGGTCAATCATGTCCATACCATCAGCCAATCAACATCATGATGTCATTAGTTCACATGGTAGTTTCTGCAGTGCACAGTCTGATACTGAGATAAATGCCATTGAAACTGCCACTGAGATACAGGGCAATACTCGTGTAAAGCTTTTAACAGAAGAAAGGGATTGAGAAACTGAGTTTTGTGAAGCTTCTTGCTGTATTATTGTTCTTGCAGCATGACAGCAGTGCGCTCTGGGAGAAGCTTCATGAAGCTGACTGTGGAGATGCCTGAAATGTCTATATTGTTTTGAAGTTATTTTTAAATCTGGAAAGGTAGGCGTTTCAGCAGAACTGGGGGTCCGGGCCGGAATGTTTTCCCCTCCTCTCCCAAGAGCTTTGCTCCAAGTTGAATTTCGCACTTTCCCAGGCTCCACCCTCTCAGGCTTGGGCCACGGGATCTTCCTGGCTTGCCGCAGATTGAGGAATTGATAGAGGCCCGATTCAAACGGACAACATGCACAACATCGGACCACAATGCACTCCCCCAGAGGACCATAAAATGTACCGTGGGGAGGAAGAGGGGGTACATCCAGGGAGCGAGCAAACTCTTTGACTTGAAGTATATTGTGAGGTCATGAGCCAAACATGTCAATGTTATTATCGATCCCTAAAACTACAATGAAGATTAAATCTTGCAGTTTTAAAATTAATTATTAACTAAAATATAACAATTTAACCTTGAACCACACAAACAATAACTAAAATATTGTAGAAATATTGTAGTAAAAATTATGTAGTTACTTAATTAGTTAATCTCCCAAGCCAGACTAATGACTATTGTTTTGTTTTTTTTAAACCCGCTGAGCGGTTTCGGGGTCCTCAGATCCAACAGGGTCTATAAAGTTACTGCAGTGGTCTGTGTACTAAACACAGAATATATAAAAATGTGCATCTGACGAATATTTTTTTAAATATTATTTTTCTCATGATTTTGACATTGCTAATGCAATTTTCTACCAATTGAGCTTTGGTAACACAAGAATATTACATATATTTTATTATTTAATAAATAATTATTATTTTTTGGCCCGTTCGCATCTCTTTTATTTCTATATTGCTGGTGAAAAAGTGCATTTACAGGCCTTGAGAAATTGTTAAAACAGGATGAGCACAGAATTCAGAAGATCGCACCGGTCACAGATATTCTAGCAGACGTGTCTGTTTCAGAGCGTGTAATTTAAGGTCAGCCTCACGCTGTCCAATCGGATGCGGTTTTCTGTTTCCCGCTGCCCACCACATAACAGACAATGTGAAGCCGAACTCCAACAGCAGAAAGCACAAACAACCTGCAGCACATGCTAGATCCATCACCGGCCCTGAATGAGCCCCAGCGGATCACAGACAGGTCAACATGTCAGCCTGTTACCACAGCAGCCACACACAGCCCGTTTCTGTCGCCCACAGACCTGAAGTGTGGGAATCCAGCCCAGAAAGAGCTGCAGGGCTGTGCTTGTGTATCAATAAATGTGTGAGTGGAGCTCACTGAGTGTGTAAATAAAGACAGATATTCTAATCAGATATGAATGTCACTCAAAATGCGGGATTAGTGCAGGTCAATGACTCTCAACAGTAAAACTAAAGGGGAATTGTCCGCTACCTGAACTCTGTCACAGCTTTACATTACTGTACGCTTATGCTGAGTTTAAACACTATAACTTAAAAATGCTTTTATCAATCCATCATTTTTCTAAACTTTGCTAAAGTGTTTTTGTGTTCAATTAAAAGATGTATTAACTGGCTGTTTAACCCGTGTGTTTCCTGCCTACAGCCTGTGATGCTGACATAGACTCGTGCCCCCCGTGACCCTGCAGAGGACACGCGGCTGGATCAAGCAGAATGTTTCTTTTACTAATGAAGCTAACCAAACGCTTCTCTACTTATACTGTCAGATACGATATTAAAGTGGGAAACATTTTATCCTAATATAATATGAGCACACAACGTAATAAATGAATCAGTCGTTGCTGGTGCTTTTGCTCAATTCTAATTATTTTATTCATTAATGTCTTCTATTAATTAAAGTTTTTAAATAGACCAATCAACACTCAGACCCTTTGAAATGCTTCATGAATCAACACCTGCGTTTGTTTCATGATCTTTTCACTGTGTGCTTTCTGTCATTCACACATTAATCGTTTCAAATGTGCTCATTTATTTGATAAGTAGTCAGGAATCAGAGCCACAAAATAAACCCTTTCAGGATCATTCAAGGCAAAAAGTTCATTTTGTAACAATGACTAGCTGACTGCAAAAACAAACGGTTATTTTGAATTGGGCGGGACTGAATCACTGGTCAGATAAAAAAAATGAGGCATCGTGACTTAATGCCCAGACACTGACCAACACAAATCAATGACACAAATCACTAACACATTATCACCAACACAAATCAATGACACATTATCACCAGCACAAATCAATGACACAAATCACCGACACATTATCACCAGCACAAATCAATTACACATTATCACCAGAACAAATCAATTACACAAATCACTGACACATTATCACCAACACAAATCACCGACACATTATCACCAACACAAATCAATGAAACACTTTCACCAGCACAAATCAATGACAAATTATCACCAGCACAAATAACAGACACATTATCACCAGCACAAATCACTGACACATTATCGCCAGCACAAATCACCGACACATTATCACCAGCACAAATCA
>JAZGTK010020682.1:0-10886 GCA_036877625.1 Ambastaia sidthimunki
ATGGCTTGCTATATAATGTGATAAGCGAACTTAAATTATATTAAAATAAAAACTATATTATAGAAAATTATATAACCAAAATATATATTTTGCATTTTTTGTGGCAAAAGAAACGGATATTTCAACTAACATTTTCGGAAAGACACAAAGTCGGATTTGATTGTATTTTAATGGGAATTGAACTGTTTGTTAAATACGGCAAAATGAAGTGAGACAGAAACTTTAAATGTAAAAAATAAGCGTGAAAAACTCCAGACCCGTTTAAACACATCTGGATGTTCATTTGCCTAACGGAATAAAATGGCTTCTTAGATAAGTTGAAATAGAAAATATGTTTGTGGCAGCTGAAGCTAAACCAAACAGGATGGCAGCGTTCAGCGTTCAGTTTCAGCGTCGCCCACATGTGTGCGGTTTCCAGTTTTGTTTGTTTCTTGGTTGGGAGGTGTTGCACAACTGGATTTGAAACATGAAATGCAGCATTAGGTGTGAATGATGCGTCTTCTGTTACTGGTCAGGTGTATACAGTTGATTTCCTGTGTGAAGCCTGCCTGGCTGATCAGACCGATCTCGACGTGTTTCTTGTTTTTTGTCAGCAAATTTTATTTCACCTGAGGTCTCATCTGCACAACCCAGATTCTAATTCTGCAGCATCAGTTTTACATGCGAAAGTCTCAACACATTAATTAAGAGCTTGATTTTGTGCGTGGTGCTGATTGGATGGTGACGAGAGGGCCTTGTGATGTCAGCAGAAAGAACAGTTTTAACAAAAGATTACAAATCACAAACATTTGTTATCTTTGGATAATATGCTCAGTTTTGATTTCATGTTGACATCATTTTTGGTTGTTTCTCGTGGAGTGTAACTTTGGATGGGACCTGCAGTGCTGCTTAGGGTTTTTTTAAAGGAAGTGTTACATAAATACAATGAAAGCGCTAGATGATTATTTTTAGAGGACTCTCTTTGTGGACCCGTCACCTTGTTTCTCTGTGGCTTTCTGCAAAGACCCACAAAGTGTTTGTGAAAGCACTTCTTCTGATTGGTCGGCTTGATTTGAGTAATAAAAGGCTACAGAATTAATAAGGTTAATAATTAATAATAACATTCACTGTTCTGAGCTTTGTGTCTAGCAAAATTATTACAGAATATTTTGTTACTTAAAGAAAATGTTAGGGAAACGTTCTTACAACCTAAAATTGTTAGCTGGGTGTTTGCTGTAAGGGTTATGGTGTGAGATGGATTTGAGTAAACCGCTATTTTGAGAGTTTGCAGTGGTCTCTTAACATAACATAAAGTAGCTTGACAGTGTGAAAAAGACTCGTCAAACTCTCTGCTCAGGAAATAAAATGAGAGAGAGAGAGAACGTAAGAGAGAGAGAGTGATTGCGCATGAGCAGGGCAGCAAAAACACGTTTGCTGGAAGTTTTACGAGCTGCGCGCAGGAAACTTTGACAAGGCCTGGAAGCTGGTGATATTGTTTCAGCTGTGATTATCTGCAGGTGTGACAGGAGATGTAGAAGTTTCCTCACCTGACGTTCAGTTCTGAAGCTGAGAAGCTACCACAGATCTTGCATAATGAACTCAGCTGTGACCAGCAATCTTGTCTCAGCGAAATCTGAGGCAGATATTCATCTCAACAGTGTTTAATCTCTTAATCTAGCTCTCTTAACCGTTATTAGTCTTGTGGTTTTTAAAGCTTGAATCTTTTCATTATGTTTAAGACAATTTATTGTGTTTTTAAATGTTCAAGTAACAACTTAAGAATAACGTTTTTGATAAATGACATATATTGTTAAAGAAAGATCTACCAGCGTTTACTGCAAGAACGTTTTTGATAACTGAGAGAACGTTAGCCAGCGTTCTGCGAACGTACCCTTTAAGCAGGGGATTCTAGGAACTGAATGTACAAAATTGTTGATTCTATGTTAAACTAGAGAACGAGATAAATAAACAGAACAGAAACACAGCGATCGGCTGGAATGTAACAGCTGTATTGAGAGAGAGAGGGAGAGAGAGGGAGAGAGGTTGGCAAACACAAGCAGTTGTCTGAGGTTTCTAAGGCATGCCCTGAGCAAACAGTGTTCAGCTCACTGGCTTCAGGACTGTGGCCTCAGAGATGTTCTCAAGCACACACCAGAACTACACATTCATACTGTTATTCAGTATCTCAATCACACCTAAAAATGTCTGGATGTCATTGCATTAGAAAACACAGTAACAAATCGAATGACTTTCAAAGACATAAACGATAGTAGAAGCTCACTTAAAAGTTTGTTCGTTTTGAAATATTGAAGATAAAATATTGACACTTTGAGGTTGAACACCAGTGTCTATCATTAAGATGATGAAATACACCTGTGGTCACTCTGATATTACATCTGTGTGAATTTGAGAAGATCTGATGTAAAAAAGTTTGAATACAATATTCAGTTTGTACAATATAAAAGTCATGATGTCTATGGAAAGTCCCCACAAAGCATAGAAACCTTGTGTGTGTGTGTGTTTGTTGTGGTTGAGATAACATACCATCCCAAAGCAAACAGTGAATTCTCCATTCCAGCTCCTAATCTGACACAAAGACACAAAACCTTGCCATCTCTCTCTCACTTCCTCTTTCTTTCTGTGTCTGTCACTCTCTTTCTCTCTCCCTCTCTCTTTCTTTCTCTTTCTGCATTTCTCAGTATCTCCCCCCCTCTCTCAGTCTCTCTCTTTCTCTCTCTCTCTCTCTCTCTCTCTCTCTCTCTGCGTGTCATATTGGAGGAGTGTGTGGGTTGCACTTGGTAATCACATACAGCATAAAGAAAATATGGCAGAGCTACAGTCGTCAGTCTTTATCAGACTGACTGCACGCTGGAAAAGCGATTTGAGATAGTTTCAGTCATTCTGAGAAAGGTAGGAAGGATTTAGGAACGAGACGGTCGCTGGAACCGCAGACATTATGGATTATAAAGATTTAATAAGGGCATAAATTTAATTAGCAACAAACAGGAGCTGAATTTGGTTTGCTTGAATATGTCGTTTTGGTGCCCAGAGAAAGATTTAATTGCTCACAGGTTTTGCTTTAGAGCGCGTGAACTTAAGGAAGCTTTTAGTAACGTTTCAGACATTTGTCTCACATATTTCTTAATATAATCACTGGTATGTTTAAAATAGGCACAAATGAGACAATGCTGATGATGAATTCATATCATCAGCAGAGTTTATATCATTTGCTCTTGTAAAAAATCTGATGATAATTAATTTTTGACTTCATTGCTCATTTGTTTAAAGCTGCAATCTGTAACTTTTTGGGGTAAAAATGAACAAAAATCAGTTACTGAGCAAATACATGACAGACCAGTGTTTAACACAATCTCTGTATCTTACCCTCATTCACAACAGTAAGATTATAATGATGATTTTTAATTTGAGCTGTCAGGTCTGATTTCATAGGAAATGTGTGTGTTTTGTCTTCTTACAGCTTGGCTTTGGGGAGGTAGATTAAAAGAATACCTGCTGGTTACATCCCCTCAGGATAAAGGGCCTGGGGCTGCTAAACCCACTGCCAGTAAATTGATTCAGTCTGTGTGTGTGTGTATGTTTGATTTGTATTCGCTTAGTTGCTGTAATTGGTTTCAGATTTTGGGGTGGGATGTCTAGCATGTATAAAACCACCCAGCTAATGTTCTCAGAACATTCTTTAAAAGTTCTTTCCAAACATTACTGCAATAACAGCTTTGAATGTTTATTTAACGTTATATATCTGGGTACATTCTGTTTGAAATCAAAACTAAAATGAGACTTTAAACTGGTAAGATTTTACTCTAACACAAAATTCCAGGGGTGCTAGTTACCATCAGTCTGGTGAAATCAAACCGATCGCCAGTTACAGTAACTGCAGGCAGCGCGTCTACAATTATTCCAAACCGCAGGACTTGCGGCATAAAAATCCCTCACAGTTTAATTTCTTCTCAGCCGTTTCATTTAACAGCATTTTCCTGAACCTCTGACCCGTGGTGAAAATGAGATAAACTGTTTGTTTTTCCAGCCGTGGTTACGGCGCAGAGTAAACTTCAAATTAAAAGTGGCAAATAAAAATGGCACCGTTGCATCTCGCAGCTGGTCTCAACCGGGTCCTCCTCTTCAGACAGCTTTTGGCAGACTGTTGCTAAACACGCCGACATCGTTTAACAGTTTTATAATTAAGTTTTTAAACAGGCTAATCAGCGAAGCCAGAAAGCGATTCAGTTTGGACCAACCAGACGTTTTGGGTTTTCCGATGAACTTTAAAATAAAAAGTGATTATTTTTTTGAGTCATTCTTTTTGAATCCCCCTAATTTGTTAACCTGCTGTCAGTGGAGATTAGGAAAAAGAGGGGGAGGCGTAACACGCAACATATATTCACAGATTGTCACGCGGTCCTGTTTTAGAGATATCTGTGCCTGAGTTAGCTCGCATGTTGGTGGAAATCGCTGCACCTTTGCAGGTCGTTTTATTGCGTGGAATTTTCATATTCCAGCTGGCTGCATGCCAGCACGTGTACTTTCATTTCACACACAGAACCACAGAAAACAGACCTGCGCCGTTTTTTAAATATAACTGCAGCTTGTGGGTGAAGCAGAGAATCTGTATTGCGGCATTCCTGTCAGGAGTTTTTGCATGAGTTTTGCGATGGTCTCACCTCCTCCGTCATCATGACATTTCAAAGGATCGAGCTGTTCAGATCTCTGAGCCGCGTCTTACTGTAATCTTTCTTTCCTTTTTTATCCCTGCTATTGATATTACGGTGAGGTTATAAACTCTTAATGAGGCCGAGCGCTTCACACTGCCAGACTTCTGCTGGAAATTATAAAGCATGCTTGAGAAAAAAGTAGTTTGGGCAAATATAGTTCATTTAAAGTAATGCACTATGCATCCTCAGATTTTACAAATTTAAGGTTGCAAGAACGTTCCCTAACATTTCTCTAACTACCTAAGAATAACATTTTTGATAGTAATGATATATAATGTAAAAAAACATTCTACTAATGTTACTACAAGAACCTTTTAGGTATTTTAATATTGCTTTATTGCTCAGCCAGTAATTCCTTGTACAGAGTGAATTGTAGTCACCACTAATTATGTTTGTGTTCTTTAAAACTTGTGTTTGTGCTGTAGTTTTGCTTTGGCTAGAGTTCTGCACAGCCTCCGACTTTAACATGTTGTTGCGGTGATGTTGAGTGACTGACGACACACGGCTGATTGTTTTGTCCAGGTTCAGTTCAGCTCTCTGAGTTTTATTCACAGAATTAGTAAAAACAACTGAATGACAGACGTGTGCAAATAAACACAACCCCTGTTTTAGTGACGAATAGAGCCAGCTCAGAAAAACAAGAGCCCGGCGGCTGTATCTCTGTTTCAGAAAGACCTCAGGAATTTCAAGAGGAAAGTTCTGCCAGTTTATTCCAGGGCCATAATGCAACATCGCAACAGTTTTAAGTTGAAAACCTACACTAGCAACAAACACTAGCAACTAGCATTCCCGCAAGAACTTTGGGAAAACTTTTAGAGAACATTAGCCAATGTTCTGAAAACGTTCCCTGTTAGCTGGGATCTCTGGAATTGTAGGTATTTGTACTTAATATATGTGGTTCTAACACTTACATATACTGTATGTATGTTTAGATGGAAACTGATGCAATACATACCACATCAGATACTATTTATAAAATGTATGGAATATTGATTTCATAGCTTGATTTTAATTTAATTATTCTGCATAAATCAAATTAATTAAACATGTTTCATTAATTAAGTGCCATTAACACATTTCCATAATTTGACATTATTATGAACTCATTCTGTTACACTGTAACATCTGTTTCATTTATAATGTTGGTTGAGCTTTTATAATTACATTTATTCATACAAAGAGTGCAAATGACTTTATTATTTTTAGTTCCATCTGGATTTCATGTATAAATAAATGTTTATTTGTGTTTCATTTCTAAATTGAATTAATAAAGGTCTTTGTTGAAGTTTGTGATTTATGATATGAAGGAGAGTCTTAAATGTGATTATATCTGGATTCAATTTTCCCTGTTAGTGGAGATAAATTACTAAGGTTGTGTAGAATATATCGAAAACATTCTTAAGTTGTTTGTGAAATAACGTTACTAAATTTAAAAAAGTTTAAATAACGTTTTTTATAACCAGGCAAAAACGTTAATACACTTTCCTTCCTAGAACATTCAAAATAAAACGCGAAAATAGGAAGCGTTCGTACAACCTAAAATGGTGTCCGAAGCAGAGTCACATGATCCAGCACGTCCAATTAAAACTAGAGAAAAACAGAGAGAGAGAGAGAGAGAGAGAGAGAGAGAGAGACTGCAGATGTGGTGTGGACCTGATTCTCTTCACAGAGTAATAGCTTTCCCATGTACACGTCCTGTCCAATCAACTCAAGCTGCTCAAACCCATTACAGCCCAAATTCACTCGCCCACAGTCAATCACTCAGCCTTCAGCCCGGCCCAATGAAACAACCTGCAAATCTCATGCTCGGTGCAAAAGTCATTCCAGCACAACAGCTGGACACTCAAACACGCATGTGCGTTTGTAAAATCAAATTTCACATTCCATGAAAAACATTGTTATTGATGGTTGCTAGGGTGTGGCTGTGTGGTTGCTAGGGTGTTTTGAATCATTTTTAGCTTGGTGCTGCGCAGTTGTTAGTGTGCTGTGTTTGGTTGTCAGGCTGTGGTTTCTGATATTCTGGTTAGTAAATTTGTTTAAATAACTGAAAGGAAATGAGTTTTAAAATATTGTTTTTTCTGTCTAATCAGCAGCGTTCCTCAGTGTTATATAACTTTAAATACACGCTACAGATGAGCACATCCAAACATCACCAGCTGCTGTGTGGAATAGAGACAATTGTCAGATTAGATGGCTGGCACTTATTTCACAAGATCTACTGTTGAGTTTATACTGGAGTATTGTGTGGGAACCGTACAGCCAGTTTACTGTGTCTTCTCGTGTTTTACAGATAAGACGGATTGGATTCAGTGTCTAATGTATTATACAGCATTTGTGATGTTTCTTTCTCTGTTTTTGTGTATGAAATCCTTCCTGGATTTCAAGCGAGCACTCATCTGGAATACCGTGGTAAATCAGACATCAAGAACAGCTTAAAGCCGCTGTCTTTCACACACAGAACGGCTCCAAGAGTTATTCAGAAAGAGTGCTGTGTGCTTAGATGTAAAGGAGAAAATGAGAGAAAGATAAAATAAAGAATGAAAGAAAGAAACAAAAGCTATGAGGCTCTACAGTGGATGTATGCCAGAGCCCAGAGGGCATGTGTGGGGCAAAGCTTTCATGTGCCTCAAACACAATGACAAATACACACAAATACACACAGTCATATCTGTGTTTTAAGGAAAAATTCGCTGAACTCGCCAAATTCGCTCTCATCACCTACTTGCCATTGACTTCCCAGCTAACAATTTTAGGTCGTAAGAATGCTTCCCAAACATTTCCATTAAGTAACAAAAACGTTAAAAATGTTATTTTGAGTGTCTCAGATGTTGCATTTACCTTATTGTGTCGCTCTTAAAATGTTATTCTAACTTTTTTAAAATCTGTAACATACAATTTAAATATGAACACAGTCTGTCAAAAACCACAAAAGTTAAATAAAAACAACCTGTATGACCTGTATGTAGTCATAAATCTGTTATCTTTATCTGTGTTTGTCAGATTTTTGTGTCTGCATCTCTTCTGAAGTCATATAAAATAGTCTGAAATGTGGTTTCTTATAGACTTGTGTTTTTGCATTTGCACACTGAATAAACTGCCCTATGAATGTTATATATAGCACACAAGTATATGTTCTCAGTACATTATAGCACACAAGTATATGTTCTCAGTACATTATAGCACACAAGTATATGTTCTCTATATGTTATAGCACACTAGCTTTATGGACTTTTTTAATGATACTTTAACAATCTGTTGGTCACTGTATTCTCAGCTCTCTGAAGTATAAACTGTCTGCTGTTTCTCCTTTAAGTTGATATTGTTGTGTGTTGTGCTGTTAGGGAGATAGAGAGAGACAGAGAGGGATAAATATGAGTTTTATGCACAGATGGAGAGAGATAAAGACTGCAAATAGAGGAAGATATAAGAGACATTGGTCAGCACACAGATACAGAGACTGTGGGATTAGAAATATAACAGCTGGTGTACAGAGCCACACACACACACACACACACACATTTGCTTCATCTATCTAAATGGGGACAGTCCATAGACTATTGTTTTCACACACAGCTTGTTATGAACAATATAACCTAACACCAACCCTAACAGAAAACGTTTTGCATTTTTACAAAAACAGTGACTACTACTTTTTTTAGTATTTTTATAAATGAGGGCATCCCCAAAAGCCAGTTTTGCTCAGTTTTGACCAGAATAACAATAAAAATCACCCACTCTGCCTTTAAAGAGCAACAGAAATCCAGAATAAATGTTACATGTCAGTGTTGATTTTCACCTTCTGAGATGTGTAACTGGTTCACAAACCACACGCCAAAGTGCTGTGAGCAAAGAGAAGCATAGCCAGAGGCTGTTTCATCATTCAGTGTTACAGTATGTCTGTACAAGCAGTAACAAGCATTGTGTGTCCTGTCAACGCTCACCCCAAATCTCACTCGTTCTCCCGTGAATTAGCATCGCGGCATGAAACGGCACATGACAACAGCCGCGTCAGAGTTATTTCAGTAATCCTCTGCGATTAGCAGCAATAATTCCAGCTAAATCGTTTAGTGAATTTACACATTTTGTTTTATTAAGTCAATTAATTATACGGAACCTGAAACGAGGCTCGATTTGATTAGATTGTTTTCGCCACCCGCTTCGCCAGACTGCAAATTTGATTTATTTAGTCGGCTGGAATCCGATTACCTTCCGGAAAGGAAAGCAAGATGGCAGCTAGCAGGAGCGAACGACGTCTTCATTTAAACCACTTTGAAGTTTGAATGTTTTGAGTTTTTAGGCAGACCCGTCTCAACAAAGTGACAGCTCGTACGTTTGCTTATCTGCACATCCGTGAGATGTGACCTTGAGGCTCCGCTTTGCTTTGTTAACCCACTGTCAGTCTTTGTTCTGTTCTTTGAACAAGTAAACAATTGTGAGAAAATGTTTACAGGCTAAACATCTATAGACTACACATCAGGGTCTACCGTGACATGTTACGTGTTAGTTTTGATCAATGCCTTCCGCGTTTAAACACACAAGGCTTTTGAAAACGTTTGTGGGGTTTCATTTAAATGAGCAACACATGTTTTACAACATAGAACAGGGACCGTCCGTCTCCAGCAATCCCAGAATGCATTTCAGGCGTGCTCGGTTACACTATATGGAATGTGATATTGAGGAAGATACTATAGTCTGATTACACTCACACAATCTGTTTTTTTTTTTGAGCTGCAAAAACACAGAGGTTGCAGTCTGTAGCAACAATACCACAATATTATCATGTTTATTTTAGACATAGTATCAAAAACATTAAAATAACGTACTGTCATAGTACCATGGTACTTTTGCAAGTGTCATGCAAATTTTTGTTAAATAAAGCTGCAGTCTGTAACTTTTTATAGCTAAAAATGAACAAAAATCAGGTATTGAGCTGCATGACAGATCAGTGTTTAAAACGGTTTGCTTATCTTACTCCAATTTGCAATGGTACAATTTTAATAATGATTTATTTTTTTGAGCTGTCAAGTCTGATTTCACAGAAAATGTCAGTTTGACTTGTGCTTACGTCACGTCTGTAAACAGAACAAAGAAAATCCGGCTACTGAATCATGTGGGTGCTGGAATAGTTGAGCTTTTGTAGTTTGTTTCTATAGCATTTGTTAAGAATTTAAACTTGTCATCCATGTTAAGAAAATAACTGTGAGTAACCTGCAATTTTATGTTTCAGACAGAGATGGCAGTAGAGTTACGATTGCAGCTTTAATTTGGAGAACCATATAAATATTATGCAAAAATCATATATCACCGAACAGTGGCTTTTCCATATGATACCATTACTGTAGCACAGTGCTACTAAAGTACTTTATAAAAGGGGCCTGAGCAGGTATAGGCTACAGAAAGACAAATTTTAACAGAGGAACCTTTTGGCATTGTTGTTTTTTAATGTTTTCATGAGCACATTTGAGGGGCACAGAACGCTTTTAGATGCTTGTGAAGACTGAGGAATTTGGACGTATGGTTGACCGAACTCATAATTCTTGTTTTGATTATTTTTTCTGGTTGAATGGTGGATGAATGATTGGACATGAATGTTTTGGACAGACGTCTCTCTCGCTCTCTTTCTCTCTCGTCCTCTCTCTCTCTCTCGTCCTCAGGTTCATTACTCTCTGTCTTTTTAAAGACGCTATGAAGTGTCTTGTTTTTCTGTATTGTGTATTAAAACAGGGAGGTAGAGTGAGGCATTTTAATGTTTTTTATATAACCAGTAGCCTTCAGTTTAGTTTACGTTACAGTGAATGTCATTTATTTCTCAGTTTTTCTCTCTTTTTCTTTTGTTCAACAGGATAAACTTTATATTCCATGTTTCCCGGAATAAGTTTAATTGTGTGTGTGTGTGTACACAGTGTGTAAGACTGTCTTTCCATGCAGTTGTGTGTGTGTATATATACTTATACTCTTCTTTTCGAAGCTCTCCAGATGTCTTTACACAGAGTGTGCTCTTGTATGTGTGTGTCTTTGTGTGTGTGTGTGTGTGTGTTGACTGGCCCCTGAATGGGTCTCTCAGCCTGTATCACCCAGCACACACACACAATGACCCCACTGTTCTACCCTTGTAAGTCCTCACCAGGTGGCTCTCTCACAAAACTACAGCCACATAATTACAGTAACACACACACA
>JAZGTK010020683.1:0-10885 GCA_036877625.1 Ambastaia sidthimunki
CGTACACGGTTATTAATCGATTACTACGGGCAGCTTCTTATTAAACTTCAACTGTCAACTGTGTCTGCGCGTAAAATTGCTCTTATACGATTAATATTGCGCGTCGCGATTCGACGTGTGTAAGATTGATCTTGCAAAGCGATTGCTTTTCTATATTCGGAAAATTAAATAACAGTCAGATGTTTTGAAATTATTAAAGCAAGTTGTGAATTCAAAGAACATACAGTTTGTGCTTCGCGTATATGTATTGCTCGATTACAACGACTGACAAGAAATACAAGAAAGCGCACTCGAATAAAGATGCGATTTCAAGTTGGATTAAGCGACGTTTACACACTATTGTTTACAAACGACAGACGGACCGCCGTCGTCGGAAATTGTACTCACGAATCGTACTGGACGTCAGTGCACTTGCCATGATTTCGTCGCCTGAAACACTTGCAGGAAAAAACTAGATAGCAAATGTCGATGAGAATTAAAGGGTTCATATGAGTATCCTACGTGAAAACAAGTCAGAGCAATAAAAAATAAAGTGCGCGTCTTCTTGGAATGATTATAAATGTAATGTAATATCGGCAAAAAAGAAACACGGTAGCTGCACACGGACAACGACGACAGGTCGCGGAACCTCCCTCCCTCTCTTTCCTTCTTTCCCTGCGATCTCTATACTGTCCCTCTCTCACTTACGACGTCACATGCAGGGCAGTGCTCATCTCTCTCATCTGCAGTCTGTAGTGTACAGCCAGCACACTACATGAAGACAACGCCGGCGGAATAGAGTGAGGATTAGAGCGCTCATTGGCTGATGGAAAGGCAGATGGTGCGCTCATATCCCAGATAAATAGTGCAGACCTCCTCCCAGAGCAGAGTGGATGCCTTACAGGAAACAGCCAATGAAAGCCCGTGGTTTCCAGTTCTCCCTTTCTCGGGTACTGCCACTTTGATGTATGTAGCCATTCTGTCACTGTATTATATTAATTCTGTTGCGACTGAAGAATTTTTGCTTCATTCTTTGTGAAAGGCGAAGCATTGGCGGACGTCCATTGTCATTTCCTGGACTAAGCACTTTTTGTTGTTATAGCAGTTTAAAGGCAGAACTGTAGTGAAGGGCTTCAAACATTCTGGTTAGGGTTTGTTTTTAACAATTACTCATAAATGCCTGCCAAATATTCTGTTCACACTGCTTACATTGTTGCATTCCAACTTTGTACTGTTAATAATTTTCTAAATATGCTTCTGATTTTGGCTGTTTTTATTTTAAAGAAATGTTTTAAAGTTTTACATTAACAGAATGTTCAGCATTCAAAACAAACCCTACATATTTGCATACAGAATTGCAATTGGTCTTGGTTCTTGCAGTTATTTGCATACTGAATTGCGATTGGTCTTTTCCTTCATACCTCTGCAAAGGCGGCATAAAAGACACATTATGTATTGATTTAGTACACAGCCTACGGAAAACAAGACGGCAAACAGCAATGGTGCAGTGTCTTATTTAAGCAAAACCAAACCTTAAAACCTAAAACTAGAACTATTCGTTTTGGGGTCCTGAGAGCACTAGTGTTTCCTTCAGGAATGCAATCCTAGTGTCTTGTTCCCAGACTGGGAATAGAAGCACACCTCTAGGAGAACAGTTTTAAATCCTATGGCTCTGTTCTTGGCAGGGGAAGCTGAGAAGATGAGTCATGCTGGTTGAAAATGATATCTCACTATTGGATGAGAGCAGCATTTATCATGTGAATGAAGGAGCAAGCAAACATTTAATTACAGACCTAGTCCATTAGGATGTCAACACCTCAGCAGTCTCTTTCCCCTCAAGTCAATAATGACCTTTAAAACTTTTTGATTTGTTGTGGAGAAATGAGACGCAATTTACATGTTTGCAACCACTGGTGCTGCGCCAGTAACCAAACAGAGAGTCATAAGTAAAGCCAAAGCCATTGCCTCCGTCACATCTCATCGTCTCCAAAGATTACTCATAAACTCTTCCGAGCATAAATTCTGCACTTTTCTATTGGACTAAAGGGAAATTGGACAGTGTGAAGTGGGCTGCAGTAATTACTCATACATCATAACAATAGACTTCTCTTGCCGAGCACAAACAGAGGAGTACAGTAAGATAGGTAGCACTTCATTATTCCTCGCTGCAAATGTTTCTGCACCACAACTTTGAAAGAGTTCTCATTTACATTTATAACCGCATGCTGTGGAGGTAAATCATTTACGAGTTTATAAGCATAGTTTCGCTGTTGGGGATATGCACTGGCACAAATGGTGCTGTGAAGGATGTTTCCACACACCAGTAGACCTATTAGCATTCATTTTTAAAAAACCCACTTGGAGAGACAAATGTATCTTTCTTTTAGTATTGTAGAAGTTTAAGTGACTGTGAATAATACGTTCTGTATTAATTTGAGGCAACTATCATTATTAGTGCTTGATTTGAGATTGGGGGTTTCAAAAGTATTGCCAGAATGTAATATATTCTGGGTCATTTGTGTTACAGACACAAATGACACCTCTGTTGATATGTGCTATTATTTTTCTAAATGATGTATAGTTGTCACTTGGCAAATGATAAAACAGTCAAACATATCCTACAGACCTACAGTGAAGCAGGGACCTGAGATAAATTATTGGGATTATAATCTTTTAAATAACCAAAAATTCTAGCAACCACACTAGCAACAGCCAGAACACTCAGCAAACAATGTAATGACCTTACAATCACCTTATCCTTATGAATGGATAGATGGACGAACAGACAGACATTATCTATTTCCCCTCAATAACATGACCATTTAAGTTGCCATAAAGAACCTAAACAGATCTAATTCTTCAAACTTATGAATTCTGTCTGGGTCACTTTTTATAAGCCCAGACTTCAGATAAATCTTCCCTAACAAGGCCAACTGCGACACAGAAGAGAGGGATGACTTATCTGCCTCCTCCTATTTCTGGATCAATTCTACCCATCTATTTCCATCAGTTCTCTGTCTTAATCTCACACTTTCTTTTTCTTTAGCTCAGAACAAAGTCCTTTCCTGGTCAATCTATTACAGTTGTTCAGAGACAGGTAAGATCAGTGAAATCACAAGTAGCTCACCTGAGATGTGTCCCATTATCACAAAGACTTCTTACCAGAACAAACTCAGTGCCAACTGACATGACCTGTCAAAATGTAGCAACAGGGTCCTGTAGTGTGACAGGTTGTGTAGCTTGCATACCTCCTTCAATGCAAGCCTAAGATTTTTTTCCCCATTTTATCATAAAGTCATTAAGTATTTTTCCATTTGTATATTGTTGTATATTGCTTTTCAAAATACACATTTTGAAAAATACACCCTCTTGAAATCTATAGTATTTATGTATGGGCTGTACTTAGTTTCACAAACATGACTTCTTCAGTTTGGCCTAGTTTCTGTTAAATGAATGACACAGTGTAACACGCTATGTGTTGTTAATTATCTAAGGTTGTATTTACTTAATGTTAAGATGTGCTAAGGAGCAGATGATTTATGTTATGTCCCGATACATAAAACCTTATAATTTAAAGAGAAAGTATTTTCTTTTTCACATGACTGTATTTAGCAGTTTTGCAAAACATCACACCTTGTTTTAGTCAAGTCTCATTACTACACATTACAGTTTAATACCTAAGGGCAGAGTTTTGTTCAACATGCTAATCTTAAATGTGAGCAATAGTAGCCTAATAGTGCTGCCTGCCTTAGCAAGCACCACTAATTAGCAGCTTCATTCTAAGTGTCTAAACAGCTGTGTAATTACTAGTAATAAACAAAGATGATGAATTCCAAAGAGTTAGTTTAGGCTGAAAGTCAAGCTCTTATTTGACAGGGTTTGGCAATAGGGCTACCTGAAATCAATCAGATAATGTCTTGGGGCTTCTGTAATGAAAAGAGAATGATGGGGGAGATTATCCTCCATCTTTGCTCTTCAATTATTCAACACCAACATAAATATCAGGAAAAGAGCTTATAGATATCATCTACTGGGAAGGAAAAAGAAAGAAAGAGGAGGTTAGTGAGGGGTCTATTGTGATTGTTATGTAAAAGAGTGATAATTGTTATGGCTGAAGGGAGGATGAGGGCAGTTTGAGAAGAAGATAGGTAAGAGACTCATTTTCTTCGGCTTCAGAGATAGAAGGTGACTTCAGATGTGGGAGTTTGTGAAAGAGAGCGCAGAGATGATGACAGGTGAATTTGAACTGAAAGATGAGGTGCGAACGCTTGCTTTTGCAATTGGATCCCTTCCCGCACAGTTTCATCTTTCTGATTTTCATTATGCCGCAATTTCTCACTCAGGGCTTTATGACTCACCGATTCCATTGCTGGCATAGCTGGAGGGAGAAAAATCAGGAAAAGCATTTTTATTGTCAATTTTGATATGTACATATTACAGATGAGAGCATATATAGGCCCAAGTCTTGTTTCCTTATGAAACTCATTGATCAAAACTGATTCATAAACAAGACAGATTTTTTTTAAGTATTTCTCTTGCTTGTTTGCATTTTCCTTTCTTATATTATTTGTTTAGAAAGGAAAATAAAAACATGCAGTGGAAAACAGAGTGGCTGAGTCATTGGAGGAGTGAGTATTCAGTAGACAAATAAAACTGACAATTTTTTAGATAAGTTAATTTTTTTTAGGTGTTAGATTATTTTGGTTACATTTCTGTTAATTTAGTTTGTTAATTCTGTTAATTAGTTTGTAATCACCTTCTAGTTTTTTTTGTTTTTACCTTGCAGTTTACTTAAATGTGTGTAACATAAAAACATTTAAAGTACATATTCTTCATGTGGTCTCAACATAAAGTCGCTATGAGCTGCATGTATGGTGATTATTTATTAAATGGTTTAGATAAAGTACACTTAAAATTAAGCTGTTTGCGGGGGGGGGTCTTTGGGGGTTAGAATGCGAGTGCTGGAATAGACAAGCTGGGCTGGATAAATCTAGTTGTGCAGCCTAGCTGCAATATGCTAACAATGCAAGTAGATGCAACCGCAGACACGTCAGCTAATCTCACAATCATAAATTAGTGAGAAAATGGCCAAAAGAATCAACACTTTTGAAGCGTCCCTTTAAGTCAACCAAGCCACTCTGGTGCAATATGGCTGAAGCAACAATGGCAGCATCTGGACTGGACAAAGCTCTACAGGTCTCTACATAGTGATACTGTGTAAAGACACTGCAAGTTTTGAATAAACACATATCTCGAGCAGTTAGCACCTATCACTGCGACACCCGGGCAGCAACTGAAGGAAAGGTGGCTATGACAATGGGAATTGAACCAGCAACCTTGGGTTAAAACTCTCTGACCACTAGGCCACGACTGTAACAACCAGCTAACAATTTAACCTGACCTTGTGGTATGATAGCCAGAATTCACAGTTATCACATAAAGGAACAGATAATCCAACGCAACTACAATCTCATCCGAGTTATCATGGAAAGCAAATTCATATCCTCCAGACTTCCTGGCTGAAATAATGACACAGCATCAGTGTTTTGAAAACATGAGGAATAAGAGTGGCTGCCCTGCATAATAGATTTATTTATCCTGCTCGCCTAAGAGTTACTCAAGGTACTGACACATTTACCCCGGGGAAGCTCAGCTGTTCACAGACAATTTGACATCTCAAGAGAACTCCACAGAGCTGGAATAGTCGGCAGTTACTGACAGGAGGAGCCAGAAACTTCAAGGCACTGACCCACCTCTAAGAAGTTTAAGCTTGGACTCAAGTAATACGTTTCCTTGAGGTTCTACACTCTAGTCCTTGGCCCAAATCAATGACAGATGGTGATAAACAGTTGTTTGCTAAACCATGGACACATATATGATGGGACATTTTTCACTTTCAGTTTGGGTTGCTTGACTGAGCTACAGAGAAACAGAAAAATGAAGAACGCTGCCTCTCTTGTTGATAGGCAGAGTGAACACTATTTAAATGAATAAACACTATTAAACACTATTAATCTGTTTCTGTTGCCATTTATCTGGGGATATAAAGCACACAGAATATCAAAATCCCATCTTCAGTGGTCAAGTAAACGTGGAGGCCTTGAGTTGCCATTTTTGTTTTATTTTTGGACGGCCTAAGTCAGTGGAGGGGCCAAGATCTGACTTACCCCAGCTGACAATCAAGATGGGTTTAGCCTTAGGAAAGTCATCTATCCCAGCATCTCTCTTCTCACCTAGACCTGGTTATTTTTTTTAAGAGGACATTATACAATGCTCAAGACATCTGGTTCCAAATTTTGTGATTTACCAAATATATCCACTCCAATCTGGCATAACCAGACCTTCCCCTCATCTTTAAAGGAGCTGGAGAGCACAGCTAGAAAGGAAAAATAACTATTAAAGACCTTTATGTAAATGAGCACTTCTCATTATTCAAACAATTACAGTCAAAGTTTCATCCGCCCAAAATCTTTTCTTCGGGTACATGCAGCTGAGAAATTAGGTCAGACAAAACATTCTACCTTTCGACTCCCACCAGAAAATAAATTGTTGTTTAAGATTTTGCTGGGCCCCTGGAAATAAATGTAACCTTTTTCTTAGTTTTCACAGAAACTTTATAAACCCACTGCTAAAATATAACAAGCCTGGGAAGAAAACCTTAATAACCAAATACAGGACGATATTCGTAATGAAGCTTTGAGAAAAATACACAGTTTGATTAACTCGAGGCTCCAACTGATTCAATTCAACGTCATACATAGACTACATTATTGCAAGACCAGGCTGCTCAAAATGTTCTGAGGTCTCACCTTTATGTGATAGGTATAAAACTGCCCAAGGTACCCTTGCTCACCACTTTTGGACTTATCTAAAGCTTTAAAACTTATGTTTTTTATTTCACTGGTATTCCTTGGTTTTGAACGTAACTTTAAACCCTGATGCTGAAACGGCTTAATTTGGTTACTGTAAAACACTAGAAGATATGGACCATAATGCCAACATAATTTTTGCTTGTGCTATTGTAATCGCTAAGAGATGTATCATCAAGCTGTGGAAATCAAATTTAGTCTCCATGTTTGATTCTTTACATAGAAAAACAGAGATGAAATACCTGGCAACACCCAAAAGTTTTTCAGTATATGGAATTTAGTGCTGCAAATTTGATTCTATGGACCAGAATATCATAGAGATACAAGGGTGGCCTTTTCTGACCTGAGCCAGTAAATAGCTGCCTAGCAACCACCAGAACACGCTAGCAACCTTATAGAAATGTGTCAACAACCATTCAGAACACATTAACTGCAAAGCCATGGCCTGACTACCACTCAGGACATCTTAGTACTGTGTCGGACAAATGATACATTTTGTTCAAAATAATTTCTCTTACCTGAGCAAAACAAAATGAAAAGACACAAAGCTGGTGAACTGAAGTTTAATATCTCTAACTGTGCAATAAATTAACATTTACAGAATAACTTACCAATTATGTAACAGATATGTGTATTTATCATACATCAGCTTATGCATGTATATACATACAGTTCGTGACCTAAAAATGGACAGCAGCATACTGGATTAACTATAGCGCATCTTCTATCTAGAAATTCTGTTCAGATTCCTTTTCAGAAGGAGGTATGATGGATGGAGAATGAATTTACAGGGTTTGTGGTAAACAAAGCTACAACAACTACATTAAAAAAAACTGGCAAAAAACAGTAGGGTTCAAACTTACTGTACTGTCCACAGCACGGTTTGTTTAAACAGCTACAGCAGCATTTTACATGAATTTTTTAGTGTATATCTGCAAAACAGTTTCGTCAACAAGCACACATTATTCAGTTTCTGGTTTTTTCCCACTCTGTTCTTTTAAAACTCCTGCAGGACTGACACACTTGTAAACATTTCTCTGCGATGAGACATAACTCTCCTTAAATCGTACCCAGATGATTTATACACAGTACTCTGAATCTGAAGAATATGTCTGAGTGTTTTCACACTTGAGCTGCTTAAAGTGTTGATGATTTAAAGTGTTACTAACTGATAAAAGTGGACTCCGACCAAGTCCCAGTCCACTTACCATTCCCAAGCAGGTCATCTTTTTGGAACAACATCGTATTGACCAATCACATTTTAGGATTAGGTTTAAAGTTAATGTTATAGGCTGGGTTGGGGTTTCATACATCATACATATTTTATTTCACCCTGATTTGAGGGATCAGTTACGGTTAGGCTTAGGTTTTGTTCTTTGACAAAAAGGTGTTGATCTAGGAACACATCACTATAATATAAATGTTCCTTTTACTTTTTATACTATTATTATTATTAGAAACAATAACATTATTCAATCAGAATATTTTTCTTCAGGTTGACACAACATTTAAAAAGACTACAGTAATTTCCCTAAGCTCTTATTTTGACATAAAACCAAATTTCAGTTTTGTGTGTATTTGACAAAAGCTTTTTAAATATTCACTATTCGTATTTTTCTCTGAAAACAAAATAAGAGACTCACCTCCTGAATGTCATCACCTTTGCAAAATAACATCTGCATTCACAACACTTAACTATTCTTAAACAGAACTGAACTCAGACCACATCTTAAGATGATTTCAGCTCTGTTTGTTTAAAGGAATCCGAGTTCTGGAGCATTTTATATACAAGCGAAAACAAAACTCTCAAACTCCTCTCGGACCCGTGAAATTAACCAAGTGTTAAAACAACCATAACTGTAACTTAATGACCTTGAAGAAGCCATATGGTACAACAATGCACAACAACAGCCTTGATATACCAAAATACAGCCAAACTAAACATCACTCCAGATATCTATTTGCTGAGAGAAATCTGGTGATAGGAAACAAAAACAATATTTTAAGTCTTACAATAAAAACTGCAAGGTAACAGTATACAAAAGTATACAGACAGAGGCAATGATGACCCTGAATTCACGCACATGAGCAGCTTTTACAAGTACAGTACACCACATAAGATGTTTAACGTTCATGTTTTTAGTGTTCTTGAATGAGCTTGAGCAAGTTGACAGTATCAGCAAAAAGACAAGATCAGAGAGCGAGAACTACTAATCTTTGCTGACTGACTGAACACCCCCCCCCGTGTCTCATTGTTATTCATTCACTTGCCAAGAAACTTTAAACCTCTTCTATCCTAGTGCAGTATTACCATAATGCCACGTCAATCAACATAAGTGTATTAATACTCTCGTTTCCCTCTTGATAACTCTATTGCTTACATCTAAAAATCGATTCATAATCATTTTTGAGCCCTAGTAAACATCCACATCCCCTGGAGGAGATTTCCTCTCACTTAAACAGCACGGCAGGTCTGTTAGTGATTAAGGGTGAAGAGTGTAATGTTAAATATCAAAATCTTTCATCTTAGATCTTCCACCTCAGTCCACATTGATTTTCAGGAAGTGTAAATGCTGTGGTGCTTTGAGCATCCCTACCAGTCTGATGTAGCAACACTGAATCAACCAATGGAGTAAATTTGGGGCGGGACTATCAGATGATGTTTGGAAAACCTGTTGGAAACAGTCGATTTTTGCAAATTCATATAGCAGTGCAGAAAATAACACGTCACCTTAAAGTAACTGTACTACAGAGCGTTGAAGGTTTTTTTCTTGGTTTGTAGTCAGTTGTGAAGCTCGCCTGAAAGCCTGCAGGCAAGGTTTATCTCTTAAGGATTGGGGCGGGGTAACAAACAAGTCAGATTTTTCAGAGTTTTCTCACAAACTAACACTTCTGTGGTGCTGCTTGACAAAACTCTCCCTCTCCTTGTCCCTTATCTGTCTGTCTGTCCCTGAGACCTCCTTCTCTGCATCACCTCGGTCCTGTCTCGAGATGTTCACCACCTCTTTTGTTACTATTCTTCTATCTTTAGCCCTACATCCTCTCTCACTCTCTGTATCTTTCTCCTCTCCTATTATACTCCCAACGTCACTCAGGTCACCCAGGTGCTCCACAGAATCGAACTTCTCCAGGTCAGAGGCGATGGTCTGCAGGCTGATGACTGACATGGAGTCTGACCCCGCCCTCTCTGCCCGTTCTCTGTGGCCCCACCCTGCCTCCCTGTGTTTCTCCACCCACTGCCTGGTCTTCTCTTGATCTGCCCAGTCATTATCCATTAAGGGATTCGCCACCACACCCCCATACGCCCCTGCTTGGATAACGCCTTCAGACTCTGCCCCAACTGGAGAGCTCCGCCCCCCACGGGCTCTGTTGCGCTCCCTGGCGGCACGGATACGCCCCCTTTGGGCATGGATCTGCTCACTGATTTGCTCAAGGTTGCGGAGGGCGACAGAATATCGGGTCTTCACTTTTGCCACCCGTTCTTCCAGCTGGACGACTTTGGACTTGTGCTCCTGTTAATGTGTGAAGATAATCACATTTCACTATATAGAAAGTGAAATTCACAAACATTTCATCACATTAAGACTCAACACAAAACAAAACACAGACAGCTTTATTTTTGGCCTTGATGAGCTTTGGGTTAATTGTACAAATGCTGTGTAACTGGTAGAGGGTTTGTTGTAGCATGTATATTGCTGTATATCTTTTTTTATAGGTATCAGTGGGCAGAGAATCATGAGTAATCTGATAAACATGAAACTGAAAAAAAGCCAAGACAAGTCAAGACAAGGACAAGCTTCATTTTATGAGTGTATGATTCTTAATGGACTAATGTGAAGTCACAGGTGTGCAAATATCATCTATTTTACAACAGCTTTAATATCTGTTTAATAATATTGTGTTGTTTTGACTAGTTTTTAAACTAATGGCTTACATAATGTGACCTTCTGAAGTGATTCCAGACTATTTGTATCAGTATCATGAGTAATTTAAACAATATGAACTAAAATCTAACTTCAAATAAAATTAAAATTTGC
>JAZGTK010020684.1:0-10884 GCA_036877625.1 Ambastaia sidthimunki
CTTAAGAATGCAATTGTGAAAATGCATCTGTTTCAGCCCAATACTTTGGACCAACTAGTTATTTAATCAACTTTAATGCACTTGCAATCCTCCAACTAATTGATTCTGTAAATACACAGATTTGGCCCATTCTTAGTATATAAGAGTTTTCCTAAATGTGTGTGTATGTGTTGAACTGGCTTGTCATCTTGAGCATGTTCAGTATGCTGGTTTAGTAAACACTGGAAGCCATGGCCAGACTCTCTTTCAATCGTAACCATGTGTTTCTCCACACTTGCCACATTGTGGCTTTTCTTTGTTGAAAAACTTTCCTTGCTGTTTTTCTCTGGCACGTCCCTCCACCCTCTGTTCTCTGCCCTGATTTGGCAGCGAGAGGCATCGCGATGCGTTTTTGTCGCAGCCAAGCCTTAAGAGCCTAATACTAGTTTATTCATTCCTAGTTTAATGACATCATTGGGTTTGATAGTTTTAACTGAGGGTCTTGGGTTGGCAGGCAGCAGAGCTGATTAGTGAGTTGAGGTTTCTTACAGACAGTCCCACACACAGCTCTAGGGTAACCGCAGTGCCCACACTGGGCCTGCCGAGGCTTAAAAAGAGCTTTTGAACTGTGCCAGACTCAAAGGCCTCTGAGAGCTGCGCTCTGTTAGCTAATGAGGGTGTAAAACTAGCATGAGAGGCACATTGTTTACTCACAGGCAGAAAACATTTTCTTTGGATCCAGACCACTTAAAACTCATTTATTGGACTATTTTTAGACAGCCAAATGGCCTCTAGTTGACCACTCACACAAAAGCTGATGGATACACTTTAACAAGAGAACATTCTTGTCATCAATTACTTAAACAGCATGTAAATCACAAAACCTCAGTCAGGACAGAGCCAGCAGCAGTAATACTGGAATATTTCCTGTGCTATCATCCATTAATCAGGGCAGAGAACGGTTTACTGCCAGCACACTGACCAAACACATTTTTCTGGAGAGCACATTAAAGCGTTTGGAATTAGTTTAGAGTCTCGTGGCTCCTCGGGATGTTTGTCTGGAGTAAATTGTGTTGGCCTTGTGTGTACTTACCTCTGCCTTTTCTCTCCTCCACAGTTTGACAAATACCCCAGTAAAGTCGACCCCTTCTACAGACACAGCGTGAGTCCACGTCATGTTTCTCCTCGTTGTCTTTGTTGTTGTGGCTTTTAATTTTATTCATGTCCAGGCATAGTGCTAATGTTTGTTTCTATCCTGTAATTCCATCATGCTGTTATAAATACAGTCATGCTACTATAATCTTGCTGTTAAGAATACAGTCAGCCCATAAGGTTTTTATTTTTAACATGTGGCTGCTTTTGTTCTTACAAAAGACAGACAGACTGTCTGTAAAACAGGTTATTGCAACCTTAATTTATTTGACCTTTGCCCTTTAATTACCCAGCTGTTATTTAGCAGTGATTCATTGGCGTCACCCACCGCACACACACACACACACACACACACAGACTCGGCTGTAATTACATGTATTATGCAGTGTGTGCTGATAATAACAGTCATTGCTGTCAGAGCAGGTTTACAGTGACCTGTGTTGTAAATTCATCAATCTTTGTTGAATGTAACAGCTGCAGGTCACACAGGATTAATAATATGTTGCCAAGTAGTTGTTTTGTAGTCTCATTCTTTAATTTACTCATTCAAAGAGAAAGAGGTTTTGTTACCAAACACCAGTTTCTCTAAAGCTAAACATAAACCGTTGTCTTGTCTACCATTTTAACATGGTGCAGCTTTTCTTACTTTGATAATTTATCACTCATTGTAGCTGATATGTCATGACAGGAACAGGTTTAATCCCAACAGCTTTTCATTAGTAGCTGTCAGTTTATAATGCTCTGATCTGAAGGTATAACTGTAAACAGCTGACACGATCAAACCTCCTGGAGTTACAGTCTCTTTCTCTTCTCTCTTTTCTCAGCTGTTTCACTCTTACCCCCCAGCTGTGTCCGGCATTCCTCCCGTCATCCCTCCAACAGGGCCCTTCGGATCTCTGCAGGGAGCATTTCAGCCCAAGGTATCACAATATCAGAATGTCCAGACTACACCCAAAACTTAACCTATGTGCTGTTCTAAGCACACATGGAGATTGAATGCAGCTAAAATATACAAATCACAGACATACTGTGTTTATTTTAGGTATTATGAACAGGCAATTTATTTAAGTGCAGTATGAACTGTCAAATTTTTTTATATAGAGTCTATAATGCTAGAGTAGAGTACAAAAAGCATTGTTATATTTTTTCCTTGAATGTGTGTGTGTTTGTGTGTTACAGACTTCAAATCCTCTTGACGTGGCAGCCAGACCTGGAGCCGTCCCACACACACTTCTTCAGAAAGACCCTCGAGTACGCCACCCAAAAAACTTTTGAATGTTCTGTACATAAGTCTGTAACTGCAGGATTTTAACTCATGGTCATGATAGGCAAAGTCACTTTATATACGGCTTGTTCACATTGGTATGCAGGCAGTGATGGGAATACTTGGAAATCTCGCCTAATTATTCCATGTAATGCTTCATTAGAAAGGGAAATTTTAACATTTTAATTCGGTCAGTGATTAAGTGATGCTGGGATGCTAATTAAAAGTCCTGAGTGACAGCTTTGTGTCCCTAATCTCTCTCTCTCTCTCTCTAGCTGACGGATCCGTTCCGGCCGGTTCTCAGGGTAAGACTGCGTTATCAGTTATTCAGTTTGTTTCCCCACAGGACTCGGCAGGAAACCGAGTAAAAGCTCATTACAGTTTAATCCCACCTTACACCTGCCTTCCACTCCGCAGTCTCTTAAATTAGCTGTGCGCTGGGACCCGACGCGCTCATCTCACAGCCTATAGGAGACGTTATAAGACTCCCTTATCTCAGAAAACACTTCATAATGACATTTCATTTTATTTGTAGCTGCACAAAAATGCTCACAAACCCAAAACACACGTTGAAGTTAAATGACATTTTACTTTAAAATGTTTTGCAGGAATATTATCACCCAAAATGATGTTACATAATAATTGTAAATCATCTATCCATGTACACGCAATATGCTTTAGCAGTGCTTGAAGTTAGCAGAGTTTATTATTTTAAAATGCATAAGTAAACATGAATTATAGCGTCTCTAAATAAATCTCTGTCTTCTGTGTCCTCAGAAACCAGGAAAGTGGTGCGCTATGCATGTGCATATAGCCTGGCAAATATACCACCACCAACAGAAAGTAAAGGTGAGATGTGTGTTCATGATCTGCCGATACATTTACTGCACCTGTCAGTCAAGATCAGCACTAGATATAGAAAGTAACATTTCTGTTAAGTTTGATCTACAGGATACAGCAGAACTGAGCAGAATCTTTATAAGATACTTTGAGATGAGCATCACTTGTTTCTTCTGTCTGACCTTCTCCAGCAGCAGATGCACGTTGATCCACACAAGCTGGACTTTGGCCTCAAACCCGAGTTCTTGAGTCGTCCTCCTGGTCCCGCTCTCTTTGGAGCGATCCATCACCCTCATGATCTGACTCGACCTGCAACACTATTTTCAGCGGCAGGTGAGTGAACACCATCTGAACATCAACATGTGTGTCATCACATATTTATTCATTTGTCTCATTTATTCAGCCCTTATTTACTAACATATTTAGAAGCAAGTTAAAATTAATACTAAAAAGCAAACCTCTTCATACAGCTGTTAACCAATAAATCCATGACTTTTGTAGTAGGCTTGTGTTACAAAGCAATTTCTAGACAAAAGCTCATAAAATTATCTGATTTATTATTTCCATTTATACTTTGTGTTAAACTGATGCTAGAACGTCATGCCTGCTTCAAGAGAAGATAAATGTTCATTAATGTCTTTTTTTGCTTACCATTTCAGGGTCCACACACCCCTCAGCTGCACCATTTGGACACCCTCCACATCATCCGAGCAACTTTCTTACCCCAGCACCCCACTTAGGTAACAAGAAAACACRTGCATGTTCACTCTTCTCCACTAGATGTCACTGTGAAGTCAACTTTACACCCTAGTGACTAGAAGGTGTATTGAATGTAACTAGTAATGTTAATATTCAGTGCAGTTTAATATTTATAATGATTAATTTCTACAATCAGTCTAAGCAGTAATTCATTGTTGATTCACAATTCATTCATTGCTTGTTGGTTGTTTGATTGACAGAGCCCTTCAGTAGGCCGCCTTCATTTGGTGGTCTGGCCTCCTTAAGCACTGCAGCCTTCGGTGGGCTGGGAAACCCAGCACTCAGTGAGTGTGAACAACTTTAAAATAGGTCTTGATCATGTAGTCAAAAAAAAAAGTGTTGTGGATCAGACTTTTGTCATTCAGTAATACCTGCTTGGATTTACGTGAATACACTTAAATAAATATACTGACTGGTTGCTGTTGTACTAACATGTGTTGAAATGTATATTTTAATTCAGCACCAAACTCTATGTTCGGCCACAAAGACACACCCGGCCCACAGCAGCACTTCGGCGGCCCCCACGAGCCCTGGAACAGACTCCACCGCACACCACCCTCCTTCCCCACCCCTCCTCCCTGGCTCAAACCCGGAGACTCAGAGCGCAGCGCATCGGTCAGCTCACACGAGAGAGATAGAGAGCGAGAGAGAGACAGGGAGAGAGAACGAGACATAGACAAGAGAGATTCTTCAGTCAGCAAGGATGAAAAAGAAAGGTACATCTGTGTGGATGATAGCAGCACAATCCAACAGGCCTAAAACTGCTTCAAAATATTAGTACCTTGAATATACAACCACCATTTAAAACTGGCAATATTGTTCTGTTCTTGGAGACAAAATAGGGTCATTCTGAGCATTGTCAATGTAAAACCAATTTAGGGCTAAACGTAAACTGAACAAAGTATACAAAAAATTTTCTATAGTCAGTGTTTGATAGATGCAGGGCAGCGACTTCTGTCAAAACTTATGCTTTCTTTCCCCAAAAAGATTGTGAAACATATTTAATTTTTAAATATATTTTGATATTTAAATTGATTATACAAATTTAAAGCATCATCATACGTAAGTTGCATTGTCTAGCAAGTTACCACAAGATAAGCAAGGTAGTGTGGCTGAGGAACTGTGATAAAGTGTCTGCCAAATGCATAAAATGTAAATGTATCTTATGAAGCTCTATTAATTTTACCTTTGTGATTAGGGAACCCACGGAGAAGAGACACCAAAATCACCCATCACCAATTCCTGTTAACCCCCTCACTCTGTTGGGTCACAGCCGGTCAACTGAACCCAGCCGGAACCACAACCCATCCGGCGAGTCCCGGGACAAGGACAAGCCCAAAGACCGTGAGCGGGAACGCGAGCACTCGGACTGGAAAGACTCCAACACTGATGAACACAAAACAAAGGAGAATCACCACAGTGACAAGGACACGCCTGTCACCCACAATGGGCGGGTTCCAGAAGACAAGCCGGCCAATCGGGTGACAACGTCACCCTACACGCGTCCTGCTGGCCTAGACAGGGTGAATAGCGGGCTGAGTCGAGATGTTCTGGAGAAAAAGGGTGAGATCACGTATGACAAGAAAAACAGTGAGGTGAAAGTGAAAGAGGAGAGGAAAGAGGAGCAGGACGCTCCTGCTGTAAGATCCCCAGAACAAAGAGCTACACCTCAAGCACCTCCTGTCACTGCACTCCACCCACCCTCTTCCATGCCGGTGCCTATGGGCATGGCCAGCATGCATCCCATAAACAGTATCAGTAGCCTGGAGAGAACTCGTATGGTGGGCCCTTTCATGGGAATCAGCCCCATCCCAGGCGCAGAGAGATTTCCCTACCCTGCCTTTCATTGGGATCCAATGAGAGACCCTTACCGTGGTCTGGACATTCACCGGAGAGATCCGTTAGCCCGGGATCTGTTGCTGAGGAATGATCCTCTGCACCGGTTGACGGCTCCACGGCTTTACGAAGCAGAGCGCTCGTACCGGGACCGTGAGCCACATGACTTTAACCGTGACCATCCTCATGGACTTACCTTAGAACAGCGGCGTGAACAAGAGAGGGCGCACCTGGAGGAGAGAGAGCGCCTGCACTTGCTAAGAGAGGAATATGAACAAGGGCGTCTACATCCAATGCATCACCCTGTGCTGGACGGACACCTCCCACACCCTGGTCTCATGGCCCCTGGACTACCCAGCATGCACTACCCTCGCGTTAGCCCCTCCTCTGCCATGGCTGCTGTCCAAAATGGACACCTAAACAAAACCCCTCCCACTGCATCACTTAGTGCCCCGCCCCCTCTTATCCCAACCCTTGGGGCACGATCCAATTCTCCCAGACGGACTACCCCACTTAGCACTGACATCAGAGACAGACCCCCTTCACACACACACAAAGATATCGAGGCACGATGAGGCCGGACATACAAACACGTGCCCCTATTTGTGTCTGATGGACAATGGAACTCAATGCAAGCACTTGATACCGGACAGATTCTGTATCATATCTGTGTATAAATTGTGCATTACTTTTGTGTTTCTGTTTTGTACAAACCATGAAAGACTGAATTGAAACTAAGATTTTGCATTATCTTTTATCCGGTTTGCGCTTGGTTTGGCGTGTATTCTTAAACATGAACAGAACACTGATCTCGAGCAAGGGGACAAATTATAAATCTCCAACCATGAAAATCCCCCAACAGTGATGATTTTGGAATGTACAGGTACCTCAATACATTGCAAAAAGGCAAAACCTGTAGATATGTGCATAGTCGGTGTGTATCTCTCCTTAAGGAAAAAAAAAAATCACGGTACAATTATGCAAATGGTTGTTATGAAAGCTTTACTTTGAATAGCTGTATATAGTGGGCCGTGTTGAACTGGAGTGTGCTCATTCTCAGACCGATTTGAGTTTAATGCTGCATATTAATGGTTTTCAACTATGCAACACACATACACACGTGGGCTCTATATATCACTCTTCCTGTCTGTCTCTGTTCTAGAGGACAGCCAGTCTCTACTGAACCCCCTCATTCTCCTTGCGCTCTGTATACACTTACTGACGGAAGCAACAGTATATACTTACATGACTCAGACTGATCTCAGTCCAGGCTTTCCAATGCTCATTACTGTTCAAACTGACTCAGTCAAAAACTGGTTGCAGTATCTGCCTAACATGCTGTATTCATGATCCAGAAACGTGCTTTAGTTCTTCAAGCTGTAAAAATCTGTGTTGACAATCCTCATAAATACACCAATGTGTCCAATACAACAATTAGTAACTACAGATACCGCATTCACGAAAACTAAATACCTTCAAATTAAAATTCCGTTTATAGTTTGGCGATTTGAAAAACTGCAAACATGACAACATCCCATCATGATGTCATAGGACAAGAGTGTGATGTTTTAAATAAGGCAGGCAGGACAGTTCACTATTGGTCTAACCGTGTATTAAAATGTTATCTATGAAATGAAATGGCAAGTTGTAAGCTATGGACAGTTTGTATTTAAACGAGCAGAGATCTATTTTAGTAGTCAATGGGAGGGTTAGTTGTGCGCTTTTAACCTCTGTGAAATTCAGATGTTGTGCAGTGTTTTTATTTTCTCTTTCATTTTCTTAAACTCGAACATTAAACGTCCACTGACGCAGTAGTGGGTAGTCAATACGTATTGCAAAGAGATTGTAAGGAACTTTTTTGCTGTTTATCATGTACGTAAAAAATGAAGTCCTTTCTAGATCATGTAAAAAAAGGGTGAGGCGACTCCGCATGCTCCTCAGTTAAACTTGTGTTATGTAAATTGTGCCATGTTATTAAAAAATGTGACCTACCATTGTCAAAGTGTCTCTTTCTTGGCATATGTATTATACTGGCTCATACAAACACACATATCTATTATAATGTATAAGGTGCATGTCCCAAACAACAGATTCTGATCTAACACGCATAAAAACATTTTATATACACAAATATACATAATACACACCAACTATGCACACGTGTGTGTGTGTGTACATATGACACGAGACTGTAACATTATTCTATAGACAAACTGTAGGCCTACCTTATGTAGTCAGACTGTCTGGAGAATTTTCTTCTAATGGATATTCTGTGGGAAAATGCCAATGGATAAAGTGAACCTTTACCTAGGAACCACATCATAAATTCGGGGATGAGCTTATTGCACTTGCAAGTACATTGCAATGACATAGTGGCACACTAATTAATACTCATATTTACAAACTAATTCATAATTATATAGTTTTGTGTCATCCCTCAGGGCACAGATAGGTTAAATCTTAGTTAATCTTATTAATTTTAGTAAGCATTGCTGTAACTTACAAAAGTCTCCAGAAGGTCTTGGAGTCAAAACAGAAAAACACGTAAGAAACATTAGACAACAGAAAAAAACACTAAACTTAGAAAGACTTCCATGGCATAATACACCACAGGTAAAGTTTAGTAGAAATTATAATGAGCTATTAGCTGTGTTGTATTGGGGAAAGCGACAGAACTGACTCTGTTTCCGCAGGTGCAGAAAGGCTGCTTTGAGCACTGGACCCCACCAGATGGCAGCAAAGTTCCCTCGATAAATCTGAACTATTTAAGAACAAGTGCGGAACAGGTGCAGTGGAGGGCGTGGTGCACCCACATCAATTGATCTGCGCTGTCTTTCGAGAAGGTTAATGAGCACGTCTGTCTGGTTTATGATGGCACCCACATGACATGTAAACAATGAATGCTGTCAGACCGGAAAATACTGCAATGAGCAAAAAATGTTTCAATCCATAAAGAACAAAAAAACGGTGGAGAGATGTTAGCAGAGAGAGAGAGAGAGAGAGAGAGAGAGAGAGAACAAGAACTATCGTGACATCAAATTCTGTGAAACACATGAAACGATCAAATTCTGTGAAACGATCAAATTACAGATGAAGCATTGTGCGTTTGGCTGTATGATCACATTACATGCGTGTCCTACTACAAATTATGCAACATGTTTGCATTAACTATTAATAGGTTTTCATCCATGACACACTAGAATAGAAACTTCATTTCAGGCACCAAGTGTGAGATGAAAGAACGATTAAATCACTGAGCAGAATCTTAAGTTTAAATCATCCTGTACTGCATTCTGTTTTCCTGTTAATGAACCACTTCATTATTATGATCATAGATGGGAATAGATACAAATACTGAACATTTCAACCCTGGCAACAATATTAACAGCAGTCATCCAAAGACACGTTCAGGCACAAAATCCTAATATATTTTTGTTTGCGCATACTCCTCGTTTAATATTCCAGTGAATTAGAAAAGGAAACTAACATAAGTTTCAAAACTCTGAAATTAACAACTCCACTCTGCAAACAATTTCTATTATAATAATGTTAATTAGGTATCTGCAGAATAACACTAGAATTAAATATTAAACTAAGGAATGTGTCAAAAGAATTAGAGTTGGAATTTCTATTAAACAACAGAATTCCTTTTAAAGGAATTCAGTGCTGCTTTGAACTCTGGTTCTCTGTGGTTATTACAGTGTCCTTGATTCTTGTGAACAAACTGAAACAAGCCAGAGATTCTTTAGTGTTACACAGAGAACTGATAAGAAAACAGCTGGTACGACTCCAACTGAGATTCAACAGTCCCAACAGCCTCATGAACGCAGCATTCACAAACCAATGCAGTTTAAACCTCTGCCATTTGTCATCACAAGAGCGTGACCTCCCCTGCAATTCAATTACATGAATATTTATAAATGCTGAGCTTAGAATGAAACTCTGATCTGATTTTAACACACCAATAACAGTGCAAAATAAGAAATAAAGCTGCATTTGTTGGTTAACTTTGTTAACATGGGTCAGTCTGACACGGTCTCCTGACCAGGCATGACAATAGTAACAACAGGATTTTGTGGGTCTCGTATTGTACTGCTCTATCCTGAGTTGCCACGCCCACAATTAAATCTCATAGGTCTGCAATTTCACACCACATAAACATATATTTAATATAAAATGATCCGATTCTCTGATTGCTTATTCATACCCAGAGCATATCGCTCTCATATGCTGTTTGTGTGGTCAGAAAAATGACCTGCCTTAAAACACAAAGATCCTCATAGATATTTTGAGCACAAAAGGATATTGGTAAAAATTGACGTAAAAATCTAAAGCTCTATATTAGCCCATTCCATTTAAGCGAGACCCAGGCAAATGAGATTTTCTACCAATTATCAGCTCCTGGCTCTTGAAGAGTCTGCCCATCTGACCCTTGGCTTGTCACTCAGGCCATTATCCCCACATCCAAACACTCTACAGAGCCCAAGGCCCGATAAGACCATAGTTATCTCCCATCACACATACACTGAGCCCTGGAGGCCCACTTATAGAGGGCATGATGTGTGGGCCGGGGGGGAAGACTCAATCTCCGTCAGACAGGCAGAGAGACAGAGACTCCCTAATTGCCTAACTGGATTCAACCTCCAGTGTGAAATATCTCCAGAGGGAAAACGGAGAAGGATAGAGACATAAAGACACATGGCGAGCAGGAAAAGCACAGGGTGAGAAATGACTATACACAGCTAACTCACTGGTCCTGACCCCTGCTGTCCTCTGGGAATTGTCACCACACACATAGTGCAGATATACAGCAGACACCACCACTGTAGTAACGAAGATGACCCCAATATTGCCACAAGAGAGGAAAAGTGAAACATCCCATCGACCCTTTAAGAGCCACAATGAAACACATTATGTACAGGGTCGCTGTGATTTTGCAAAGATGTCTTTCTGGATGATTTTTCTGAAACAACATTCCTGTCTAAAGAGAACTGCCCTAATGACTAAATACCCAAACACTAACCATAACTGAACCCAAAATCAGATGGAAATAA
>JAZGTK010020685.1:0-10883 GCA_036877625.1 Ambastaia sidthimunki
TTTAAAGGGACTTACAAAGCTTTCAAGATCATGCACATCTCATAAAATTTTCCAGGAAGTGAGCCCATAACTGGCATTCTAGCACCACAATCTACCAGTAAAGCTCCAGGAACCATACAAACTAATGATACAATTATAATATCTTCAACGCATACACTATAATAATACGTTCCCAAAAAGTTAATACAGAAAAACAATGAATTTCTGTGTGATAACACAAAAGTTTGTGTGTAACAAGAGTTTGACCTTTGCTCTCCACAGTACGACACAATATGGTGTGTTTAAAGTGAATCATGCAACTTTTCCTCAGGGGGAACACGACTCCACACAATAACATCACACAGCGTGCAGATGAAGGCTCTTGGAGCGCCGCGGTTCTGTTATAAGGGACCTGTGGCCTGACCCGCGTGTGATGGAACAAGAGCGTGTGGAAGAAAGAAAGCAGGAGCTCCGGAGAGAATGTGATCACTTATAATGGGAAAATCAAAAGCAGGGAATCCCAGAATCAGAGATGGTGGAAAAAGGAATGAAAACATGATCGTGTGACCTCGCCGCACCGGGTCTCTATCTCAGCCGCTGGAGGCTGAACACCGGGCTGATGGGAGACGGGTGATTGGCACATGCTGCTTTTTGCAATGCATTATGGGTATAGAACGCAGAGATGTGGGAAGATGTAATGTGCGTACAGAGGTTTGAAAGAAATCTAATTTATATCATTCAGAATTAAATACGCTTACTGAACTGGAGATTGCATTTTGCAAGGGCATTGGTTTTGGGACACGATTATTGATTAGAAGCTCTTGTAATGTTCTACAGATAAATATTCATTTTAAACTTTTATGCTACATTTGATACATTCAATATTGCTTGCCAGTCACAATCAATAATGCTTACTGGCTCTTTAAACCTATCCATAAATCTCACAAGTTAGCAATCTGATTGGTTTAAATGGGCAAGAGATAAATTATGACAGCTGTTATGAAGGCCACAAGGTCGCCAACATGTAATTTAATGCTTATCCCACATCTTGACCCATTAAGCTTCGAGCGAAAGCGCAGTGAGGATTGACCATGCTGTCTTAAAAACAACTCTGGAATAATCAGTCGATTAAACTGTCAGGCCATCATTTCCGCCCATATGCAGGCAGACTGCTCAATGCAATATTCTCCAATCTTATTGTTCTTCCAAAATCAATAGATGGATGTTACTAGCCATCACTGACTGACAAATGGAGTTTACCTGTTTCTCTTTTTTAGGAGCACAATCAATAATGCTGTTCAAGGCCCTAGCTACATAAACACTACTAATATACTCCTACTGTTGACACACAAACGCTAGTGCTATACATTTTAACACTTGTTGACATTTAACACAATTGCTTATCACATGTTTATGTGTATCATTACATGTTTAGAACATGTGTTTTTAATTTTTATTTAACATTATTAACATTGTTGTATAATGTTTGTTCACAAGCAATTTGATTTTATTTTTATTATTGTTAATTACATGCAATTTCATATATCTTGAAGGCTACAGAAACCTGGAGATTTTAATTTGAATGTGACAAGTAAGAAAGAACTTAATGTGTGACACTGCAATATAGCTCTGCTGTAAAAACTTTCCCTCACCTCACAGGAAACAGCTGGACTGGCTAAAGCTAGTACAGCGTCTTCAAAGTCTTGCTACTGTTGGTCAGTGCTGGTCTTGTTCTTGGTCTGCTGCTCATGCAAAACAATCAACAGTTGAGCATGTGATACATTTCCACAGCCATGATTTTTGTGTAAATATATTTAGGCTACTTCATGTGTTAACTAACATTAAACTGGAAGTTAACACATGTATACATGCTGCTTATATCTAGACTGTGTGCTGTGTAAAATTGTTCTGGATTGAGTTATAATTAGTTTTTAACACCATGAGGAGGCCACTATATAGAGCAATCGTGTCTTGTGTGCCAGTATACTATGTACTCTGTTAGTATTCTGTTAGCATTCAGTTCCATTCAGAACATGGCCTAAAACACTAGTCATTATGTTATTCGGTTCATCAAAGGCAGTGTGCTTACTCCACCCAAAAAGTTTAGCCTGATAAAAAGAACAATTCAAATGACTCACAATCTCCAGCTAGTACTAACTGTTATTCAAGGGCAAGTGAGAAAAAAACTGTTAGCTTCACTGCATGTATAACGAAGCTGACATGAAGGTTGCACATGCAGCATAAGTGAATTAATTTTGACTAGATTTACAAAAATACAGTTAGGAAATTACACCCATCTGCTGCCTCATCTGAAGACTAATATTAAAATAAAATTTGTAATAAAGGCTTTTAGTGTTTTTTAGCAGTCACAATCAGGCTAAAGGGTTCAACCTCAAAAAGGGAAAACAGTTTTTTCTACACAAAAGAGATAAGGTACAGATAGATATGACACTTTAATGGGTGACAGTCGATGGCTTCATTTAACTCCGGGTTTGCGTTCATATAACTCATGTTAAACTGGGTGGCATTTTTATTAGATGACACTGGATGACTTCAGCACGAGCTGCAATTATGTCCCCCAGGCAGGGGAACCCTGGGGAAAGGGCCCAACCCCCCTAATGAAATTCTGCACAATAGCAGCAAACAGAAGAGAAAAAAGACAAGACACTGGTGTTGTAGAGAGAGAAAAAAGAAAATTTCTGGTTTGTAGCCGTCTGTGAATGTGGGAATGGTGGCAGATGGTGTAATGGAGGGTCATAATTGCTCAATTATTCTTTTACACAAATGTATTTTTTGTTAAATTGCTGTTCTTGCTGTTTGGCTATTATTTGGCAAAATTTAATCTATCTTTATAGCTTCATCCAGACCAGTGTCTAATGAAATATACAGTTGCCCTAAAACCTATTTTTACACTTGTAGTCCTACATAAAGGAATAGTTCACATAATAATTATTATTCTGTTAACATTTACTCAAACACTTGTCACTTAAAACCTGTATATGTACTGTATATGTGTCCTGTACGTGTATCACATTTGCACATACTATGAAATTGTTTAAAAATTGCATTATTTTACCAAAACTGTAAATCTATATTAAAAATGTATGCATTTTTTTCTGCATACTTGAGTGCTGAAGTGTTAAATTGACTCAATAACATGTGAACATTGTATTAAATTTACCCAACTGGATGTTCAATAAATTCTCTTTTTTGCTTTGGAATTGTTTTGAATTTTCATTTTCGGGTGAATTATTACTTTAATGTGATGATACTTCTGCTGAGACAGCTGTGTTAACTTGAAGAAATTGACTTTATCCACTGATGAAATCTTCTGGGGAAATAATTACAATTATGCAATTTTTAAAAAAGGTGAAATAAGTGTAGAAAAGGTTTAACATAATTTGTTTACAGATGCCACTAAGCTGTTTTTAGTGCATCACCTGATTCAGCAGATGGTGGAATATTGTTAGTATTTTCTGGCACTGGCTGGATGGCTTGGCAGGACCCAGTCACACCTCAGTGGCCCCTGGTTCCTGGGACCCGACCCCACACTCTCCCTCCCTCACCTGTTTTTCTGGCACCTTCTTAGTGTGCACTTATTTTCGCTACTGCATGCAATTTCACGGTGTCAATCCCTCACCCAAATAAAACCACCTGCAAGAAATATTTAGTTCTTTACCTCAATACACATACGAACACACAGCAAAGACAGGAAATGAAATGGAAAGCATTGGTGAGGGTTTCTGCCTGCATGCTTTTTATATGTGTATGCTCACTATTTGATATTCTGTGCAGAAAGCATTTTAAAACCAATAACATGGTGGATATTTTAAAGATTAGACATGCAACATATGTTTATGTGTGAGACAATATAACTGATTTAACAGGACAGCGTTGCATCACAATCTTAAGTGTTTTTATTTATTGACAACAAAACACACCTGATCTCCTATAAATTTATTTGGGAATCAACATAGCATTAGACTATTGTATTAGCAGCTTAAAGCAAAATATGAAACGTGGAAATATCCATCAAAAAATCTATATCACATCAAGTTTAGCTCTCTTTAGATCTTGTACAGTGTGAGGTTCCTACGTGTAATATTCTGTGATATTACAGAGAGAATATTGCACAGCATCTGAGAGAATGTCACATGTTCACAGCCTTGAGACCTTACATTGATATTCCAAACCTATTCCATAGCTCCGTTTCTGCAAGTCTGCTGTCTGCATAACATGCAAAGGAGAGTCTCCCGAGATGCTCTGGGTGGAGGATTACTGATGCAAGGCATTTAATACTGTGGGCAAATTACTGAGACCTGCAACACAACCTGTGTGTTTTTTTTAAGTTGAGATGCAGATGTTCAAAGACCCTTAGATGTGTTAGAACTGCTCAGCCTAATAGAAACATATGATGCTGTCAAGCTGACTCTTGAAACTTGATTGGATAGGTGACAGCTTTCCATCTAACCAATCAGTGTGAGCGGTTTGGTTGTCAGGGCTGGTTTTTCACCTGAGGAATCCTGTTGTTTTATTGAGTGGTGAGATTATTGAGTGATATAGGAAAGTTTAGAAAAGAGAATGAACTGATGTGACCTTGAACGTCTTTGATTGAAAAACAGAAACATTTATTTTCTTCAAAAGTGTTAGAAAGTTTTTTTTTTTAAAATCTTGTTTTGGCTGACATCACCAAGACCTCTTTTTCAATCTTTCTCTGGCAAATGCTGTTCCACTGTAACTTGTAAACACAAAATAGAAAAAAGGACACTGACATTGTATAGCATTGTCATACACAAAAAATTAAGCTCTTGGCTTCCTACTTACCATATACAGATGCCCTGTGAAAATACAAAATGATTGATGGGCAAAAAGGACATTAAAGCTTTCTGATTGGCTAAACCAAAAGTCTGTCCACAGCCCTATTTTTGATTGCAGTTTACAAATCTAGTCCTTTTACAAGAGTGATATTTCAGGTAACAGAAACATTTCATATATAGCATTCCAAAAAACAAATGCTTACTGCACCTTTAAGATTCAACCTACATTCCAGGGATTTTAAACAGCCATAAATTTATTCTGTGGTTTCCCACCGTGTTCGCACAAAACATGGTGCCATATTTCAGTAAAATGTGTACATGGACTCATAACCTGTATCTAAACTCAAGGACACAGGCTTTCCTTGGCTCTGATTTGTCCTCTTGAGGATTCCATCAAAATCTGATTGACGAGTGAGTGTCGACAGAAAGCTGCTCACATGCCTGTGAAATGTAATTACGGGGCCCAGAGGCCCGCAGGGAGGAGACAGACGTGTTTCTTCAGCACCCCACCGGCACGTCGCCTTCATAGTTGGTGGTTAAATGAGTAGTTGTGAGGAGCATCACTGTCACTCAGAGTTTCTCCATTACGATCTCCTCCACGGCCTGCCAGGGGCTGCAAAGAAGACGTAGAAGTTAAGGAGGATTTGTTAGGAAAGATGGCTGAGTGGTGGTTTTTCTGGTTCCATTTCACCATGGGATTTGGGAGGATTAGAGAGTCTGGTGAATAGTTATGGGAAGTGATGCGCCCCTGGCTGCAAACGAGAACAGTGACCCGGGTGTGACCCGGAAGACCGATGGGGGGAGTAGTCGAGAACCACCGGAAGGTTAAAGGAACGACTGGAACAAGCAGAAGTTCCAATGCCACTGTTGACTCAACTTTGCCCAAACAAAAAATTGCGAGCGGCTTAACAGAGGCTAGCTGAGTATTATCCTCCATCCTTGCTTTGCTGACTGCTGTATCCTTCAGGGAAGAGAAAGATTATGAAGATGGATTTGTCTACTGAGAGCTAAGAGCTATCAAAATTGTAATTTGGGGAAGGGACATTTTACATAAACTTGACAGAGGTCTTTACAAATTAAAATAAAAAGGATTTCTGGAACTAGTTAGAAAATAAAACTAATCATCTGGAGTCTTGTGCTGAGAAAGAAATCATTTTTAATAAACAACCATTTTCATCAGCCCTCTTATTCCTTGATAAATAACCACCTTCAAGACATTTGCAGTCTGACTGAAAGGGCCTGGTTATTTTCAGACCTGTATTTTTAGTGCAATCTGATTGCGAGAGAATAAGAAATTCAACAGTTCACAAGTTTATCACGACTGTATGTATGTCTCTGCTATTGAAAGAACATTTCTCCAAAGTTTTCCCAAAGGATTTAACATATGCAGAGACTAGTTCTGAAACTCCATGCTTTTCTGAAAAAATGTTATGTATAAACCAAACTCTACCTTCTGCTCATCTCATAGTAAGAGTTCATGGAAGGACACTGTGAGCCTGAGGCTGTGTGACATCACATCCTGAATAGCTGCTTCCAAAATGATCATCTCACCAGGTGGATGTGCAAATGTATATTATTATTATACATGAAGATCCAGCACAAAATCCTCCATATTTGACCTACAGATCAACCCCAAATAAAAATGGAATGTTCTGGTTCAGAAACGGTTGATTACAACACATAATGGTTTTGACTCTTTCCTTTGTTTGTAAAAATAAAGGGAAAATGTGTTTTAAAAAATATGGACTTTAAATTAAGCCATTTTCAGTGTTTAAAAATAGAAATGTTCAAATGTTTTTTTTCTTTTAGAAACTGAGGAATAAGTCTAAATGATTTTCTGCTGTAAATAACAGCTTGTCACAGATGCTGTCAATAGCACTTAACTTGACCCTGTAATATTTTTTAACTTGTCGTTTAAGCCAATGATTTGAAAATCAGTCTGCCTTGTATCTGGGCTCATATGCTCATGTGCTATATGAAAACTGGCACCCACAGTGATATGTTGCTTGTGCAAGATTCAAGGATTCAATATTTGTTTCACACTTCATCATCTGCAAATTGCTCATTTCAATATTTAATGTGAATAAATAAGAAACAAGAACTTAACAATTCAACATTATGACTTCAATTGGATTTAGAAGAAGAATCTATATGCATGTAGGCCCGCATATGTATTCACAATTACGGAACATACTGTCAGGTGTCCAATGATATTTCTGTTTATTGTAAGTGTATGGGAGGATAGAAAGCATAGAGATTTATTCCTGACTCTTTTAATCTTTGTAATGGATTGATATACTGGAGTTTATAGGTTTTCAATCTGATTAAATAATGTTGCATACATATGAATATACAATATGCACAATAAACCTTTACCACACAAGACAGAAAATGCTAATGTTTAAAATTGTGAGGGCTTTTGAAAAGAATGTTACTTTATATTTTCTATTACTAGGCTGTGTAATTCCTACACAGCACATATAAGAGTCTGTCCTTGAGTTGAAAGCAGTAGAATTGTTTCATGGTGGGCGGCTCCATCACAGTGAATAGCCATTGAAAGTGTGCTGGTGTCTGTATGTATATGTGGGATTGGGTCAGTGTGCGTTAAGAGAAACACTTCTAGAGTTCAGTTGGTTAGCAGTGGTGGATAGCAAGATGGACCCACTCTGGAAGTTTCTGTCATTGTACTGTTGAGTGCACACTGAGAATAAATTCCTTCCTGTGCTTCCATGTGTAAACCCAGACTTTGGTTTGACATGTATTGATTATCTCAGGATTGCTCAGCATTGCACTTTGCTGGTAACCCAAGTGTGTCTTACAGGTGAAAGGTTCAAAAATGTTCTGGCATAGCATAACATTGCACAGTATTGTAGCCAATTTTGACCAAAATGCAAGTTTTTTTAATAAAGTTTTATAAAGTAGAGTCATTTTTAGCTAAAGCATTTTTAGCTTAACTAACTTAACTAACAACTCACCAGTGTTGTGGTTGTGTACAGAAAAAGACAGTAGCCATATTTGTGCTTAGGTTGCAGGTAGACAGTGTGACACACGTTACTGTGTATGGTTTGCTCAATGTGATTTTTTTTTTAAAACACATAACACGCATTGTTTGTCCTTCAAGCAAGCAGACACATTTTTTAAGCCCTTTGTTTCACCTAGTTTGAGTAAACATTATATATGCATCGTTCTGCCTCTATAAAAACAACTACTATATAAAACCACTTTATCCAACAGACAGCATAACAGTTTCACTTTTTCTCATATGAATTGTCATTACTTGACTTGTCATGTCTCTGATGGCTATTTAATATCTGTTGTATTTGGTGGATGGTTGAACTGAATGTTTAGAAAACAGCTTTAACACCAACCAATGGGATCAAACTCAAAAATCAAGTTTTTGAAAACCATTTATGACCAATTTACCATGACTCTTGTTTGTATCCAGTGCAAACTTTTTTTTTTCTGGTTTGGAAAAAGTGGGACAGGATGCTTTAGAGAGAATGCAGTCCATATGGCCAATGAACAAAACCCATGAAGTCATTTTGTGGAGGCTGAGACATGGAAGGAGGAAAGAATGCCTTTGATCATCACCTCTGAATCCTTTTTCTTGCCCTAAATCCTTGTTCTTGCCCTAAATGAAAAAGAGTCATAATTTCACAGAAATCAAATGGCTGTGACTCCTATCACAGCCATTTGTAACCTGTGGCCCCTCATATAGGTCATGTGTAAAGCCTTTAAAAGTATGTATTGCTGTGTCCATCTATCTCACAACATGAAAGGCACACACAGTGGTTCTGCAGGTGCAAATATGTCATGCTCTGACTATTTTTATGGTCACTGTTAACATCTTACGGCCATTGTGGTGTACTAGCAAGATAAATTATTTTTATTCTGGTGTTCATAGATGTTACATGTTGTAAAATGATGTTTTTCCAAGTTTTGGTGCTCAGCTTTGAAGTTATGCTGGTCCATCTGCTTGACCAGTACTAACCAACCCTTCTCCACCTGACAAAAGTTTATTTTTAATTTCACAAACACATCCCTCCAAGAAACGGTGAGCTGTTTATCAGTATATTTTCCCTTCTTCATTTTATTTTCCCAATCCCACACCCATTCCCTCCTTTCGATGCATCTGCCTCTGCTGATAAGCCTGGCAGACATCACCTTTACAGCATTACTGAAACGTTTTGTCTGGGCTGGATTGAAATGATCTCCTGAGGCTGACAGAATAAAGTTTGCAGATATTCCAGCTCCATCCCAGACGTATCTGGACCTTCTCTTTGAAGCTGGGCACACACTAGCTGGGTGGTTAAAGATTACAGTTCTCACTTAAACCTGCTACAATGAGGAGAGTAAATAGGGTTGAAAGGAGCATTGTGGGGGGTGGAGGGAGGGGCCAGCAGACGATAACAGGACCGTCTGCCCCTCCTATGTCTCTCTCACTCTCTGTGTCTGGGTTGGCAGTGTGCTGACTACAGTAGGTGCCAGGCACTTACTATTAAGGAGAAATAGGGCAGGATTGGTTGCAGGCAGACAGTGGAAGAGAAGAGAGCAGCTCAGCCCATTTTTCCAGAGTCTAAGCCTCTTTCTCAATCCCTCCAGCACTCTGGGTTCCTTATCACCCACATTATGCATACACAGCATGTATATTTTGCCGTGTTTTGCTTTGAAACCAGCCTCACAGTATCTCTAGACTGTCTCACCTTATTTATTTTGAAACTCAAGAAAACTCACTGCTGGAGTCCTTTATTCATAAAAGGTTGAGACTTTGTTTTAGTGTGGAACAACTTAATTACACAAACGAAAGCTGAGCTGTCGTTCACATACTTATTTTTATTCTCAAGTCATTTATGAGAACGTATTGAGTATTATACTCTGAACGTATTAAAAGCAATTATGATTTAACTGCAGAATGGCCTGGCAAACTTTTTATTAATTCTTGTCTGAAGAAAATTATTTATTGTGCTCTAATTATTATTATTTTTTAATTGAATTCTGTTTTTCTACAAAAGTAATTATTGTTTTATTCAAATTATCCAGTACCTGTAATAAGGTCATTGACCTTAAAGCTTGCATGAACAATGAAACAAGCTGCGCTAACAACCTCAGAATTACAACAATCCTCCACTATAGATTCATTAAAATACTCTCCAGTGTGTTTTGAAGATATGATGGCTGATACTTAGTAGTCAGTTGGGATATGAAAAGGTTATGGAGGTTCATTATCATTTTATTTAATATTCAACATGGAATCAAAGTCAAAATGACTTTGTGGAAATAATAGTTATATTTTCAGTTGTGTTTTGCTTGGCTGTGGTGCAAAGAAATAATAGGCATGTCACTGTCCCTACAAACATTGCAAACATTTTAAAGTGGCTGTTGGATTTAGAATACTGGGTTTAGAACAACTGTAATTTGTACACCACCCCAGCAAACACCAACAGGGTTAACACAATAATTCACAAAGCCCACAACCCTTTGGAATTTGTCATTTTGTAGCCATTTGTGGGGCAGTTTAAACTGTCCTAAATCAAAATTAGAGCTTTGTTACTATTTAGTCTATTTCTTAGCACATGAGTGCAATACCATATAGATCTGAATTGACAAAATATCTATTTTGCAGAAATATGTATTTAAATTAAAAATGTAAAAAGTGCTATAAAAAGTAAACCTTTGGGAATATGGACTAAAATATTGATGACTCATGCTGCACTGACCCATTTTGTTCAATAAAATGCTCTCTAGAATGTCCCTCCCCCAGTACCACCTAATACACACTAGCAATAGCAAGTAGTAAATCATGTTCATGACTGTGATGTAAACTAAATGCTATTGCTTAAAACAGATAGCAACTTAATTAAGATTTATGAGCCAAGCTGAAAAGACTTAATATGTGCCCCCCACATTTTAGATCAACCCTACGTCATTGGTTGTGTGTGTTCACACTAGAATGAGCACTACACATGTACTTTTTCATTTAATTATTTAGTAGACACTTTTATTCAACACAACTTACACGTGTCATTTTTTTGTCATTCAACCATATATTGCAGGTACTACAGTACAAAACAGTATAGAACAGACAGT
>JAZGTK010020686.1:0-10883 GCA_036877625.1 Ambastaia sidthimunki
AAAAAAAAAAAGAACACTCAGTCATCACACCTAAGAGAAAAGAGAGCTTTAGCAAGCCAACAGCAAACAACTCAAATCTCTCTCAGCCTGAGCTGACAACAGCTAGACAGGCTTTCCCCTGGTGACTGTGCCTGCTGATAATTTACTTTTCTAGGGAGGACATGTTTGTCAGGGGATACAATTGGCAGGTTAAATAATTGATAGGGGACATTTTATTGGGGCGCACCAAGATTTTGCTGCTGACCCTGAGTCAGGGTCATTGTAATGGAAAGCTTTCATTTAAAAAATATCTCTCTGCCTTAGACATCAGGTTGCAATTACTTTTGTTGTTAAATCCTCAATTTACACATTTAATTCAGCCATGCTCAACAGCAGTAGTGTTCAACAGGAGATATCTCAAGCTCTGACAGATGTGCGACTCTATAGTATATATCCTGCTATGTAAATTGGAGCTTAACGTGTCTTTCCATATCCTCACCTGACAGCTATATGACTATCCTGTTTGGTGTAACCCTTAATGTATGGGTATATAAACACCACACCACAATGAATTTCGTTATGGAGTGTCACAATGGCAGAAACCCTTTATTAAAAATAGAATAGCCTGACTTGAAGAGAGACAGTTCAGAACAAATATGAATGTTTAGTAACAACACTCCTCAGCTTATATACTGTATGAGGTCATCATTCTTCCACACTCCTGCTAATGCATTTATATTTATTTCATAACAAATGTCACTGAAAACTCACCTAAATCCTCCATCATTTATTTAAAAGCATTAAGATGTTCCTGAAATTTTACACTTAGAGTTTAGGGCTCTACACTGTACTATGACCTACACAGTTTTAATGGTTGGAAGTAGTGGATTCCACTAAAATATTTACAGTATGTTTGTATTTTGCAGTATATGGTACAGTTTGCCAAACAAATGCTGCTTTATTAGATACTTACTACCCAGTGATGACCTTTACTGATGAACCTTCTGGTACTTTTACATTCAGTTATACTGTAAGTATAAATATAACTGTTATGGAGTGAGTCTATGCATTAGTCAAATACATTTTTATACCCAATTTTTGGTTTATTTTTAGTGAAGAAATACAACTACTGGAAGAAATAAAACTGATTCATGTAGCACAAATAAGCACTGAAAACTCCTTGAGCTTGTTACATTTTTAATTTGGCACAAAAGTTCTACTTCCCACGACAACTATGGGAATTATATTAACTAATACTTTGATCAGTGGTGAAATACCCTTTTATTATGAGACCTTAACTGAATGAGAGACATGAGTATTATGAAGATTAGCAATGTGGGGTCTTTGAGAGATGAAGTTGGGGGCATCCAACAGCTGCCATTCGTTGTGTTTAATTCAGGAGGTTTCCTGTAAGATGGTGAATCCACTATCACAAGCACCTCTGAGACTTTGCTGCTCCAAGGCTGTGTGAGCCAAATGTTTTTTGATGTGCAAATGCAATGACGGGCACTGTCTTGATGGCCTTGGCTGTGACACATGCACCCTGGGGCTAGGTCAACAACATCAGACCTTGCCATTCTAGCACAGGTTCCATGGGGAACCCTACCTTTCACACAAGGCCTCTGCCCTTCTAATAACATGGCAGCAGACCACCAGTTTTGAAATTACATAGTGAATGACAATGCTTCTGTATTGTCAATATCACTGCCTCCCACCTCCATTTTGTCTTTCAACTTCATGGAGCAGGAAGGTCTTACTCTGGCTGTCAGCTAGGATGCAGAGTGTTTGACCTGGCCTTTCCTGTGACCGACCTCCTTATTTTAATTCTCAGTCCTGATCCATTGCTACCTCTCCAACATCCCACCACAGAGCTGGAGGCCTGCCCAGTGCTCCAACAGGGTTGCCCCCTTTCTAGAAAAATTAAACAGCTGGAATTGAAGAAAGCAAAGCCAGGAGGTGAGAGCAAAAGAGTCTCATGTCTTGTCTGTTACTGTTTAATTAGCCTACTGGGCTTTTGAGGCCTTGAGAAATGGTGGTGTAGATCTGACCTTCTTAATCCCGACCTGCTATAAACAAGTCCCGGCCCACCGCCCGTCCACCCTGGCAAAGATGGGAGAGAGGGTCCCCAATGTACCTGTCAAAAGACTTAAATCTCACCTTGATTCTCCCCTAAAGGCTTTGGAGAAACCATTTTTAACCCTGCCCCCCTTATAAGATGCATGATTTTATTGATTCCTTCTCCTCAGCTGCTCTTTATGGTAGAGCTATTATGCTAGAGAAGAAAAAGTGATTTAGAGCATAGCAGAGCAGGACGCAATGAAGCTGGGATTGCCTGGGACACTTGGCAGCACAGAAGTGTCTTTATCCACGAGTGTGCTGACATAAAAATGATCAAAACATCCCAGCTCTCTTTTTGTAATCCTGCTCATCCTGTCCTTAGTTTATCAACTTCTCTGAGAAATTTGGAGAAAGTAAAAGCATGTCTGTTACTTTTATGAAAAGTGAGAATGGGACTTTGCATTGGTTGTGATTATGACACATACATCAAAGAGAAATGTTGCTTGATGTAGACATACTTCGTTTTACAAGCTCAGGGGAGGCAGAAGCAACATGAAGACTGAAGGTTGATCTTGTTGTGTGAGATTATTATTGCTGCTGTGTTCCTTGAAGACAAGTCCCACATAGAGGATCAATCATGTTAAATCAGGCAGTTCAGATCACAGAGGCCTGTTAAGTGTCCATTTGCGATGCTCAAAAAATAATTCAGAACCAGAGCCATGTGGAGACAAAGGAAGGAAAACAAAAGACTGAAAAGCTTCTTTCACTATTTTTAAATATAGATAGATGGTGCATGTAGAGGCAGATCTAGCCATCATATCTTGTAATTGTGTCTTTGACGTGTCAAAATGGCAGACATTGGTTGGATCTGTTAGTCCTCTACGGGCACAGATATCATCCCCAGGAGAAAGGTTTTGAGTTTGGATATGCCTACACATGAGAAACAGTTTTTTTTTTGTTCTGTGGCTGAAGTCTGTTGTTTCTCTTATAGTGTGGTGTATGAGCAGAGTGTACATCAGTAACATTTTTTCCCAGGTGTCAAATGCTATCAACTTCATCTGCTTCACTTTTCCTGTTCTGACACAGTCTGGCACGTGGCCCAGGCGGACCAAGAAGATGAAATATTTCATCACAATCATCCAGTGCTCAGTGCATTGTTGGGATTAATTAAACATGTTCTCTTTAGGTGTAATTCAGATTGAAAGGGTATTCACATCAAGTGTGAAAATGACATTAACAAACACAAGATCTGCAGTCAGCTAGTCATTAATAATTACCTCTTTTTACCTTGCCAATTTCTCCCCAATAAATTTTTTGTCTTTAGCAAAAAATATGGCATATTCATGAGCATAATAAAAAAAACTGTGATTTGTTATTGCTCATTTGATCAGGGAACAATAGAACTTGATAATGACACTCCTCCACACCTGATGATTTGTGAGTTTGTATAAGGGCTTAATGGAGCTGGATAATGCTCATGTGCATGATGATCAAACAAGGCATATTTGCTTCTTGTTGTAATACCCTCAGTTACAAAGCCGACTTTACACATTTCACTTCCTCTGTCATTCATGTGCCTTTACAATTTAAAGTAATATTTCACCCAAAAATGAAAATCAGCCCATAATTTACTCACCCTCAAGGCACCCTGATTCTGTTCTGCTGAAAGAAGAAAGTGATATACATCCAGGATGCCTTAAGGGTAGGGAATTTAATTTCATTTTTGAGGGGAACTATTCCTTTAACAGTAAAATAAAAAATAAGTTACTCTTTTAAGCAGTATTAGTATTGTTAAATAATTAGCAGTAACAAAGTAATTATATTTTATATGGTCTCAAATTGTGTTTTTGTGACAGTCAGATGAGCAAACATAGAGCAAGTCATAGTTCGTAATGTCCTTTCTTTAGCCTGGCCTTTTGTCTTGTGATCTCTTGTGATCTTTAGCTTGATTTGAAATAGCATGTTTGCACAGGCACAAAAACAGGCCAGCCACACTAAAAGAACCTGCTGCCTGCCCCTGTTATCCATTCCCACTCTCTAAAGGCTATCACAATGCCTTCATACTTTGCTCTGCCTTTTTGGTTGGCCAGTTAGCATTTTGCTATATCACTGACAGAACAGACCATCACCATTCACTGATGTCTGTTGGCAGTTCTCCCTCTCTTGTGCCACTTGCCAAACACAACTTTCAATCCTCTTCAGTTTCTATAAACAACATCTGATTTTTGAGTTTGTCTGTTGAATCTGACCACAAAACAGAGCTTTGTCCTTTTCCTTGGTCTTGTGTTCTTTAATAAAGACATGCAATGGAGAGAACAATCTCAATTGCATGCTAAAATCCAATCAGTTGTTAAACGTTCCAGTTTAACAGCATTAAAGCTTCAGTGAAGCCACCAGAGAAGATGAAGTCAGGAAGTTCTTTAAACATCTTGACTGTCTAAAAAGGTTAGGTGCTACCTACATGTGGCTTCTTCGGAAAGCAACAGGTAACGACTTTAAGTCTCATCTTTATGAAAATTTATTAAATGATTACAAAAGAAACCATGAGTATAATTTGGTGTCTTTTGTAATCATTTATTACATTTTAATTTAATCATATAGTGGTCGCCTAGCCTTACAGGTAATTCATTTAGATTTGGATGGAACATGATTGGTGGGCATTATTTGATTAACGGTAATCGGTCAACATGGAGGCAACACCTCCTCTCACATGACAAATAGCTAGAATTTCATGGTTACCCCTCCCCCCATATACAAACATTTACATCACAGTCCTTAACTAGAACATGCTCAAAGGAGGCAAAAGCTTGGATTTCTCTAAAACTTTATTTACTGGCGTTGTCATTGAACAGTTTTTTAAAACATTGCTTTACAAACTGTTTTGCTTAGTTCTTTTGGAGAAGGCACTGCCTCTCTTGGCTCCACAAAGAAAATGCCCTTGATACATCATCAATGTATTTCATACAAAATTTCATGCCATTCAACCCTGTTCAATTCCACTAATTGCATCAAACTACCACAGAAAAACCAAAAACTTTGTGATAAGTTTTTGAAAGAAACAATAAGCTAGACTTTTTTGTCCTAGACAACCCTTACTTTTTGCTTTCATCACTCATAAATAAACACAGACTGACACCCATCTCCAATATATGTCATGCCCTTAATCAATTGATTTCACCTTCAGAGCTGACGTTTAGCAGAGTTAGCGCAGTCAGACTCAAACAGCTGTCATTGGTTCAGGTCTTGAAACATCAATAAAAGTCTCATATGGAGCCAACTGAAAGCTCCCTGCTCATTGATCACCTTGTTCACGAGCAAGTGGCTCTTCCTTATAATGCCTTCGCAGCAGCATCTGAAACATCAGTCCATGTAGTGCCTGAAATGTTAAGACTGGCAATTCATGACCCGTTACATCACCTGTCAGAGCCAGACAACACCTTAGAGAAGATACATCATCATTGACCTGCAACAACCTCAGTTACTCACCCTCTTCTCACAGCCTGCCTGGGCTGGTGATAAAATGAAAATTTCACACCTCTTCAGACTCTTAGAGTTGATTGATAGTTGCTTATCACCATCAAGATCACGATTAAGGTGGTAGGAACTTGTGATGAATAGGAACTGTGGAGAACATTCAATGAAGAATTTAAAATACCTAAATTTATAGATTTGGGTATAGATGGAAGAGAAATGATCAAAGACTACAGGAAAATTCCTATTGCAATTCTAGTCATCACAGTTGAACAAAATAACTGTTAAATGTATTATAAGATTTGTGTGTCATGTTTTCTTTCATGAAATGTGTTTAATTCCAATTTATAAATTAAATTAATAATATTTATGTATGGATGCTGCTGAGTTTATTCCTAATTCGCTCACTCAGACAGTGCGTGGATCTGAGAGAGGCTGAGACGTGTTTATACTGATTCTGTTTGCAGATGAAATGACAAGCATCCAATTAGAGAAAATGTCATTTAAGCCAACAAAAAGCAATGAGCAGTAGTCATTTTTAGAGCATCCACATTTGCTAAAGTTTAGTTAATTAGCTTTAGTTAATTAGTTAATTGTTCAGTTGGTCATGCTGGAGGTTGACAAAGTAACAAATATAACTGGCAGCAATAACTAAAACTGCTATGTGTCTTTAAAGTTGCATTTTTACGTTTTAGAGACTTAAGATGTTACATATATGTTATGTTCTAATACATTGTTCTATATACATCTATATACATACGTATATGTTCTAATTTCACCCTTAAACAGCGTTGTAGTCAGACTGCAGCAAATTCCATACTGTAATAGAATGCTCTTTAGAATTCAGTTTAGATTTGGTGCTGCTTGTAGCTGGGGAAGAAATTAGAATGGCTTTTCTACATTTAGCACTTAATGAAAGATTCATGTCACATGGAAAAAAAAATTGAAACTATGTCTCATATTTGTTTTTAGAGCCGTCTGTCTTTTGAATATTTATCAGATGATGAAAGCATTGTATTGTAAGAAGGAGTGCTCTTCTAATTTAATGAGCATTTTACAGGCCGGGTACATTATTCCGGAATTTACACAGGCATTACTGGACCAACTGTTCAAATTTATCCCTGTTTATTTTCATGCTCATGAATGTTAATGTGGGGATGTTTGAATTTACATTAAATAAATAACATTTAATATATTTACTGAAGTAGAACATACTGAAAAATGCTTCTTTTGGGTTACTGTGATTTTCTGTACATATGCTTTTTTTTGAGCATTACTGTAGCTCAGCTGGCAGAGCATTTTGAAGATGCTGGCAACATCAAGCTTGTTTTTTAATTCTTAGGTAATGCATGAATTGATAGAAATGTACAATATATTCTAAATATACTGTACGCACTTCCATACTGGGTGGTACAGTGATTAGTTACAGCCCAATAATTCTTCATTTATGTAAGCCTTTAGTGCATTGATTTGCTGATTTATTCAAGCTTAGTCTAAATTTCATGAACTTAGCATGGTATAGCCACACTACAAGTCAGGTTGATGCTGATCAATTCAAAGCATTTTCTTCACAGGTTTAAAGAAATAAATTCAGCAATAACTCAGAAACACACACATTCTTAAAAGAAGTTTTCTTGTTCTTTTCTACTTATAAAAGGGTGGGGTAGCCCTGTATAGAGGGTTTATTGTATTGGTTTTGTTGGCTGGTGATATACACCTATTATTGGGAAGGGTTGTTGTGTGTGTCAGGTACCAGAGTAAGTGCAACATTTGCGATGCAGTAATATGATTCATAGAGAGAGTTTATGGATTACATTTTTCAAATAGTCTCAATTTAAAAGGGTTGCGTACAATAGTAGATTTACAATAAAGATCTGTGCTATTTAAGCCTTAAAAGTCGCTTTTAAAAAAGCCAGAATATTAGTTTCTGAACACACAGAAACTCTACTAATATTACTAATATTGGTTACCATTGAAAGTCAATGTAACCTAGCATATCACCTAAAAATGCATTTCTACCTAAAAATCTAGTTATCTGTGTTTCATTCTTCAAAAGAGGAGAAATAGAATTATAATTTTGATGAACAATATATCTTTTTCTTTAAAATATTATAATATCCTCTCTTGCTCAGTGAGACAACTTGCATACTGTAGGAATATGTTCCTGCGTTCGTTTAGTAAATTTTCAATAACAAACCTCATTAATCAGCTAGCAGATCAAAGCATGAAGACAAATTTTAAATATTTAAACCCTCCCCCATTCAAATCTTATCACTGATCAAAGCATTTCACTTTAATTTCAAAAGTCATTTTACTGGTGGAGAGTGGTATAAACAAAGACACACACAAACTCCAATTAAATGTCTGGGATTTTCTGTAAACCTTTGCTGCTCTGTTTTCATTTCTGGAGTCTTTACAAAACTGAAGCGTGGGGGAAATGGGAGCAGAATAAGATAATTAATTAATGTGATTGTTTATTTATGAGCTGCCAAAGAACTTTAAAGAACCTTTCAGTCAGTAAAGGAGCAAAACACTTTGCTATGTGACAGTAATTTGAGCTTACAATATAAAGGTAATTATGGCACCTGGAAAAACAAAGATACTTAACCTTACATTCTTAGTTTCATCTCCCCTATTGACCACATTTGCACTGCTTACATTATGCTTATGCTTGTTTTTGTAGTAGTATTTCTGGTAGGACATTGATCTAAGAAGAAATAAAAAAAGAAAAGGAATGCAAATAGTTAAAAATGAGTGTCATCCAAAGCACAAGGCTCTTCTTCATTTCTGTGCTCTTTATGTAAGGCAGACTACATTTATTTCCTGCAAATTACCTTTATAGTGGATTTCCATTAAATGCAGCCAGGACAGAACAGCAGTGAGCATTAGTCAAGCTTACTGTAGGTCACACCTGTTACTGGAGGCTTTACTTCTATACAGTCTAAATGTGAAGTGTCTGCTCCCCCACGGAATCCTGATTGCTGTAAGAAATTCTCCAACACCAAACTCATTCTCTGATCCCGTTGTGTGTGTTAACAGCCTGCCTATTTATAAGACTGCTTAACTGGCAGAGCCCAGGGCCTGGCCATCTGATTCAGTGACTGCAGTAAACCCCTAATATACACCTTGGCAAATGTCTCCATTAGGATAAATTTCTTTTTGCTTTTTCAAAAGGTGAGGCCATGGCATGCTAATTGGTCCCAATCAAGTTTGTAATCTAATCCAATTAGAGACTGACACTCTGCTCATGGAAACCTTAATTGGGATTTTGAGCCTGTGTGAAGCTATCAGGAGGAGAGTTATGGGGAGGAAATAATTCATGATCACTGTAAATTGGATCTAAGATGGAGCTTTTTAATAGAATGACCAGCTTCCTGATTTTTACACCTGGCAGAAACTGCAGTGCCAGTCAGGAATTGAGTTGTGAACTTCATTGCAAATAAAATTAACTAAGCCTCTTCTTCTAACAAATGCAAAGCAAAAATAAAGTAAAAAGTGAGGTACTATGTAACTGTTACTGCAAGGAAGTTTTTATATTTTACTGATTCTTTAAAAATGACTTTTGTTCATGTTACCTATTATAGCCAAGTGATGCAGTCATTGAATAATTTGACATGAATTAAGCTAGTTAACTTAGATAATACCACTTGTAGCATACTTTTAAGTTAATATAATTATGAGCTATATCTTAATTGGTAATGTTCTACTACAAGTTCTCAAAAATGTATTGAGTATATGTATCTACTATTTATTAGATAATGTACAATATAATGGTTTTGTCCAAAGGCTGCAGCCCATTTAGTGTTGCACTAACATGTCTTCCATAGTTGATGTAATATGATGCACGCTTTGCGAAATCTGGATTCTGCACCTCCCCATCTGTGTGAGAGGAAGCTTTTCCCTGGTGAATCCGCAGGGTTTTCATGAACAGGCAGATGGAGAAAATATTGTTGACATTAAACTGTTCCTCTTTTAAGGAATTGTTGTGACAAGGTGGAGCTCCCATCATTCGAAATAGCAGCTGTGCACTGTTTACAAAGAGGCCCAAAGCAATGTTTGTTTCCATTGAAATGGTGGCAACCATCTCTCTTTGTAATTCCCTCTGACTACAACATGTTTGTAATGATAAAGCTGCTTCATATTTTGCTATTTAGGTTTTGCCTCATATTTTGCTGTCATTTGTTTTTCCTCTGTGCACTTGTACCGCTTGTTTAATTTAGTATGTACTTGAATGTGTTTTTTTTATTTTAAATGCAAACAACATTATTTGCTACTTGCAGCAAATAAACGGGCGTGATCCCCAAACCACTATTCTTACCCTTACTGTCTTCTATGTAATTGTTATTTAAATCTTCAGTTCTGGCTAACTAGTGGAAACCTGAAAAAGGAGCTAATAATTTGTCAGTGTGAAATCTCCAATGGAGAGTCAAGTCAAAGATTCCATGGTTCATAATTACTGCTCTTTTGGCAGGGGTAAAGAAAAATCAAGGTTTTTATAATATAAGTCTAATATTATATTAATACTAAATATTATGTATTCTTCATATCTTTGTTATTACATGATTGTTTTATAATGTTTTCCTTTGGGTGATTCCCAGTAATGTGTTATTTTTAAGGATATGTATTTACACCCTCAGGCATGTGGAATTTAGTTAAATGTAATTTTAAAGTATTAAGGCCAAAATGGTAAATGAGACAATGCATAAGTACAGTATAAGGAATTGACTTAAGTAAACGTAAGTGCTTCATTTTCACAAGTCACAACACTGCACAGTACATCTTTTCATGACCTTTGACCGTGACGTATTTCTCAGACAATTTAGTTTACAATGTAAAAAAATCAGGCAATATGAATAATATTAAGATTGTTGAACTGTTATAGTGCCTTTGAAAACCCCAATGCAAATCCAAAGGCAATGCATAACATGCTGGTCCAAAATGCCTAACCCTTGTGCCGACACTGACATATTTCAAAATTATTGCAAATATGTCAGAAAAACTCAAAAAAATGTGATGCTCCTAGCTGGTCCTGTTTTTTGAAATTATCTTAGTAAGACATAAAGTAAGGCAGTACCCCTTGGTCTGCCCAGGGGATTTATTTCTTAACATTTATTTCTTAAAGCGGCCCTAACGCGCGCAGTTCTGCCAATCTCATATGAATCTTGAATACCTATAGAGTAGTACTGCATACTTTGTGTTTTCGAAGAGTATTTAGTTTTATCACATTTATAAAAGACAGACACAGTGGGATGATTATTTCTGAAAAAAGACAATGTGCTGAGGGCGTGTCATGGGCGTATGACAAGAGTTACGAGGGGGCGGAGCTAAAAGTTACCTCACGCAGCCTTTGCTTACCGGTCAGCTAGCTGTGATAT
>JAZGTK010020687.1:0-10882 GCA_036877625.1 Ambastaia sidthimunki
CGTTGGAGTTGTTGTCAAAGGTTTGGATGTTACAGAGGCATGTTTGGAAGGAGGCATAAGCTAACCCTGATAAGTATGATTTAGACCGTGTCTTCAGTGTCGAGAGGAGAGACGCCCACATTTCAGATGGCTTAGGGTTGAGCGAACATTCCTCTCTCTCTGGCACTGATTTCCACCTAGCATTCTAGCTTTCCATTTCTATTTTCCTTTCCAACTAGCGTCTCAGCAATGTAGTGCTTGTTTTTGAGTGACTGATCTATGCAATGAGACACTCTGAGACACTGAGACAATTTTAAGTAACAAAAACGTTAAAACTGTTACACATCTAGTTACACTTTACACAGTTTTTTAGACATTGTGTTAACATTAGTTTTTAATTATGTAACATTTTTAAAATGTTCCATATCTCAGCTGTTCTTTAATTAGAAATATAAACATATCCTCCATGTTTAAATTATATTTAAACTAGCAATTTGCTAGGTTACAAATGTTGGATGGCTGATCCCTGCCCTGGTGCCTTCAGTCTAAATGCTGTAGTAACTTGGTAAATAGTTCATGTTGGCTGTGTGTGAACAGCATGGTAGCTAAACACAAAGTCAAATCAAGTTACAAGTTTTGAATGAAAGAATCCGACACAGACCGGTTAACAAATAATTGATCACAGGAACTAAGTTTCTCTCAGATTTAATGAAAGAAATGAAATGCTACACTTCAGTGGATAGACGCCAGCAAAAAAAACACCAGCAACTCGCTCCTAAATTTTGCTCTTAATTGGAAGAGACCCAGTGTTTTCTGCATCTCCACACCAAAAACACACACAGCTGTTTTATTGTGTTGTATTTGGCCATAAGAAAGCGTCTTTAAAGTTCTTAAAGCTTTAGAGTTCTTAAAGCTCTCCGCTGTGTCCTGTCTCTGTGTGTCAGAAATTGAGGAGCATTGTTCAATTCCAAGCTGTGCTTTTAAGTACCATCTCTGGTTTTTATTATTTGCAGATTTCGTCATCTCCCCTGCAGGGCCACTGGAGCCCCTGAAGGGTTCTTGTGATGCCTCCCATGGGCCTCCTTCTGTTAAACCGTTTAAATAGCAGGATCCACTTAAGGCTGTTTGTTTGCTTCACTTTCATTGTTTCACTCTCCATTTTAATTTATAGCATTCTTACCTCAGCATCCAAGATTAAGATTCAAAGACATGTTGTTTCAGTGTCAAACCGAGCAGAACATGTTTTAACATGTTTTGTTGTCCAATTAACAGATCTCTTTTTTTTACCTCTTTTTTTTAACAGATTTTTTACCTCTTTTTTTGGTTTCTCAGTTATGCTTTTACACTAAGGAGCTTTTATTTGCCAGAACTAAGGAAAGATCTATTTTCCACCTTCCAAATTATTTGCATTTTGAAACCGCAAACCAACGTTTTATTTGAGGAACAACTTTCCAGTGGATATGTTGCCAGTTGCAACGTCCTGATGTGTGAAATGTTGAAATGTTGTTAAAGAAAATAGGTAATTAAAGAATTAACACTAACATAAACAGTAATTTTGCATACTTCTCACCTGCCTTAGGGCAACGTTCGAATTTCATTTGTTTTTTTATTAGCCCCGCCACCTAGCACGAAAATCATCGACTGGCTTCAGTAAACTAACCAAAGATAGCTCCTGGCTGAAGGCCTGTTGTTTCAGTATGGTTTTGTGTGAAGAAAGATGGCTGTCTTCGTTGGTATCAGATTGCTGTGTGACAGGGCGGGCAGGTAACATAAACCCGGCGTCTGTGGCCCGGTGGAGTTTAATGAGGGAGCTTGTCAGCACTCATGTTTTGTACACAGTCTTATCTGTGTATGGTTTTATCTTTTCACCTGCAGTCTTCTGTGGACGAGCAGAAGGTTGTCAACAGCTGAAGAAATTTGAAGGAGTGGTTTGGGAAAGCTATTATTTCTGTTTGTTTTTCTTAATCCTACTAAATAGTGTGTGAAAATGCCTGACTGGCAAAAAAAGTCTTCCGTCTGTTTATAGTTATTTTCTCTACTGTCTGTTTGTGTCCTCTGTCTCTCTCACGCTTTCTCTCTCTCACGCTTTCTCTATTGCTCTCTCTCGCTCTCTGTTTATGAGTTGGCTCTCCATTTCTGTCAGTTTATATTTGATAATGCTGCTTTCTTTATGAGATTCTCCACAGAGATTAAAATATATATTAAAGAAATATAAATAGGAATCTTAAAAAACCACTGCTGAGTTTTATTCCATTTTATAGCAGTGCCTTTACTTTTTGTGAACACTTTTAGATATTTATGAGAACTGTTTTCAAAAAATCAGGCAAAATCAAAGTCAGCCTTTTTTTCTGAAGGTGACTAGACTAAATGCAAATTTATGACCATTACATTATCTTGTCACCATTGCAATCTTCGCACCTTCCTGTCAATTAGGTAGTTAACGAATCGGCTTCTAGCCTTCATCACAAGCATCCTGAGAGGCAAAAGTCAGTGTTTTCATAACAAACACAGTATTGTGGAGTCAAAGCAGAGGTCACATTCAAAAGCTCATGTGGAATTTCATTCTGAACTGTTGAAGGCAAACAAGTGAGTCAATTATTTCTCTTTATAGGATAAAGATGAGCGGGACAGGTGGAGGCCAGAAAGGAGAGAGAAATCAAATCTTTCAGCAGCCTCAATCTCTCTTTTAAAGGTTGAAACTTAAGCGTTTTTGAAGGCAAGGTCAGCTGACTTTATAGCTTCAGATTATGTATTTGTTTCTCCAGGGGTTGCTGATTAATTCTTTACTCTGGCTGACAGATTTCTAATGCTCAGTGAACAGACCTGTTCTGGGACCGAACTGCTTTGAGCAAAACTCGATTTTTTCTCAACCCATACATACACACACACATGCACACAAATAGAGATTCAACATACACAAAGAGAAATTGCATGTGGTCGACCCTGAGAGAAATGGAGAGAGAGAGAGAGACAGTTACCTTGGTTAAAGACAATTGCTTTGAATGCTGCCACAACAGTAATGCAAGCGGGCTTTTATGTGTTAATAGTGTATGTTTGTGTGTGTTTGTGTGTGGCGTCTCTATCCAGTGTTGGTGTAAAGAATGCTCTTGTGGTTTAACAAGCTTTCTTTCATTATTATATTAAATCACATTAAATATTTAATTTTCTACTTTGCTTTTGAATTGTTTATCATCTCTCCATGACCTAAATTTGAGGCTGCGTTTCTTAGTGGAGTAAGTTGGCAATATTTTAATCTTTAGTGAAGTGTGGGGGATTTTAGAAGAAGGCTAGTGCACAGATGAGGGTAGTCCCAAATTAGGATTGTCTGCCTGGTTTATGGGAACTCCTGTTGGTGATTTATTTTCTGTATGGTTATGTCATGTATTCCAAAAAATAGTTGTTTGGCTGTGAAGTAATTTAGGAATGGAATCTGAAGAAGTTTTTTCCCAGAATTCTTTGGGAATTGAGAGGTTGTAACATTGTCCTTTGATTTTGTGCCCCAAAAAGCTCTCACAAGATTATCATTTTGTATTTAGTGGTGCTTATTATAGTTCACACTTATAGTTAGAGATTTGAACAAACCCCTAACCTTAATTAAAACATGAGTAAACCTTAGCAACCACCTGCTAAACTGGGACTAACTGATCTGTTGCTGTATACCCAGCTAACAGGGAAGGTTATCAGAATGTTGGCTAACGTTTTCTCTCTCTCTCTCTTTCTCTTTCTCTCTCTCTCTCTATATATACATATACACACAACACTATATATATATGCAAGGTCTTGGACCTGTAAGGACCAATCAGAAATTAACATTCCTCATCCTCTTAAATTCTCGCAGCAATGTCAGACATAAAATCCTGTAAAATGGCAATTTTCTGATTTAGGTTTTTCTCTCGATTGCTTGTTTTTCAGACTGCCAGGTTATGTGGTACATTTACATCAATTTCACACGAGGGTCTGTCAGTGTGTGGAGATTGTTCCTGCGTGACGATGGAAAGCAGTTTGGCGTGAAAGAGCCTCTATTTTAAGAGAGCGTGTGAACTGCTGTGTTAGGAATTTCAGGGAAAAGAAGCAGGAATAGTGATATTTCATTCTCTGAGGCAGAACACGTCACAGATGTGGTTTGGTGATACCAACACAAACAGACCAGCAACCTAGTCAGCATCCTATTTTAAAGTCCCAGTGGAATCAAAAGGTTGTTGTCTGGCTTTCAGTCCATGGATTTGAAGCTAGCTATATATTATTGTACTGTAAAGAAAATGCTTCAATCGCTTTATTTTTTTCCCCCTAAGAAATGGTAGCCAAAACATCTGAGGTGAGAAATTTAAATGAAACATTTAGATCTTTATTAAGTCTCCTGAGATTTAAAAGTGCAAGCAAATCAATTTTCCAGTGGATGTAAATATTTTACATTTACGCTGTTGGGAAAACAGACCACAAATATTGATGACTCATGTTGCACTACTCAAGTTTTTGTCCAATCAGATTCCCTCTAGAACAAGAATGTCTCTCGCCCTGCAACTGATTAGCAAGTTACAAAGCATGATTCACAGCTATGATGTAACTGAAGCCAATTAAAAGAAAAGCCTCTCATTATGCTGTGACCAGCCTTTCTATTTCAGTAGGAAATACGTCAACACAGGCAAAATATATGTGCTCAAGCCATTACATTGGGTCTTTAAAAAACAATTTCTTTGAGAAGATGCTTCCATTAACAATAGCTGTTCTCATAAAAGCATACACAGTATGAGAGACGAGAGAATGTATGGATCCTATCTCAGTGTCCAGGCTTATTCATAGACTCGTTGCATTAGTAAGAGAGGGTTGCACATAAATAGTCCATAATTTCTCCTGCAGAAATCAGGTTCATTCATTCATTTGTTCGGGCTTCTCAATAAGTGCATGCATATTTGTAACACACACACACACACACACACACATTGGGTTTTCATAAGGGGCATTTCCTAGACGTAATGGTTTTTATTCTGGACAAACTGAATATTCTAAACCAACCCAACCCCTAAAACCAACCATCACAGAAACTTGCTATTTTAGATTTTCTAAATAGATAATTCTGTATGATTTACAAGTTTGTTTTCTTATAAAGGACTTCAAAAATGTGAATATGAGGACACACACACACACACATGCACACACACATGCAACAGAAGCCAAACTCAACATGACTTTCAGGACTCATGGAGGTGGCTTAAGCAAAGCTCATGATAGTCTCGGCTCCCAAATCACTAACAGGTGGTACAGGACAAGACTGTCCACACCCTCTGCAGGCTGGATGTCTTCTCTAAAGAAAGATTAAGAGTTCTTTGACCCACCGTTCACTAGTTAACACCTTCTTTAGCAGAGGTAACCCTATTGGTGAAGAGCTGTAAGGCTATTGGCAGAGGGGTTATCGTGCTTAAATAGGTTTATCTTGGGATGCCTGTTATCTCTTCTGCTTCTGAAAGACGACGAAGCAACTTTACCTTAACCCAGTGAACGATTTTAGGTTGTAAGAATGTTTCCTTAACGTTTCCATTGAGTAACATAAACATTAAACACATTATGTTGAAAGTTTTAGGAACATTCAAAACATCCAGTTTATATTAACTGGATGTTACAGTTTTAAATTCTACGTTTTTAAATGTTTTACTAAATAACATTTTTGATATATAATATATGATATATAACAGTATAAAACGTTCTACTAACGTTACAGCAAGAATGTTTTTTTTTTGTTGATAAATTAGAGAGAACTTTTGGAAAACTGTACTGTTCCCTGAAAGCTGGGAACTCAACTGAACTTCCAAAGCGTTGTTCAGGTCGAACAGCTTCCACACGCTCCCTAGACCTCTTAGATACTTATCCCGTGATAATTTAATCTTTCACGTCAGGGCCGGAGAACCCTGACCACAGATGCATTTGAGCTGCCTCCTCCAGCTTTTAACAGGGAGCAGATAGGCCCGAGATTGAGGTCGATGTCTAGTGGATGTGTTTTGTGGTTTTGGCTTGAAGTTTTTTCAAAAGGTTGCCATAACGTGAAATGGAAAAACTAATAACGGAGGCTCCAGGAACAATCACGTTGGACGCTTCTCGCAGACATGCGCTCTAATAGTTTGATGTAAAAGTTCGCAGGGTTTACGTTACATTGTGCGTCTCATTATGGTTTTCGTGTCATGCCTCGTTGTCTTTAATGAGGAGGTATGTTTGAGATGAAGCGGGTTGGTAAAGCAAGCTGTTAAGAAACTCAAAGTTAAGTGTATTGATTTTCCTGTTATAACTCTGCTGTCTCCACCTTGTGTCTCATCTTCCTCTATTGCTCATAAGGGTCCCACGATTAATCAAATACATATCAAAATATCTAATGCTCACTTTTTGTGTTCCATTTCAACATTTAGTGATGTATAAAAAGCAATAAATTAATTTAGAAAAATGTGGCAATATGGGCACTTCACATGATTAGTTTAATTCAAATTAAGATCATAATAATTTTAACATCAAGGAAAATAAAAAAATTAGTTTGTTGTCCATAATCGTGCATACCAGAGTGTCCATATATAAAATGCAAAGTTATCATATAAGGTACTTTTCTGTCTTATATTAAAAGGCTATAGCAGGTGTACTGCCCCAGTGACAAGCTAAGGGAAAATATATTCCACATTTTTTACAGTGTAGAAGCCAAACAGTCCACAACTATTTAAAATAATTGACCGGTAAGACTGTGGAGAAACTGTATTGTTCAAACATTAGCTTTTCCTCACACGTGCTTTGTTTTAGCGGTTTGGTTTTGAAAGCGTCAATGTTTATGAATATGCTAGGCCACAGCGGACCAGATGAGCTGCATTTGTTTGCGAGTGTTTGTTTCTGAAGTACTCTAAAAGCTTTGGGCGCATCTGAAGTGTCCTGCGGGAGGTCTGGACCACCGGTGGAGGAGAATCAGGAGAAATACGCAGTCTGTTGCGTTTAGAGGCTCTGGGCTTTCAGGAGCGACCTCGGACGATTAACAAATCAATTATACGCTGCTGAATTTCACAACAGAGAGACGCACGCCGTAGCTCCATGACCTCAGCTTGAAGCCGTGTTGATTCAAGACGGCCTGCACCCGCACCAGCCTCCGACTGCACTGCTGTAGCCCTGAAGCCCAGAGGTGAATTCATCCAATAACTGAGAGCAGATTTGAAGCACGTGTTCTTGTTTGTCTGACATTCACTGAAGCAGAAGTGTGCTTGACATTTCTAAAGTGGCGCCGAGTCTCTCGAAGCCTCCAGCTATAACTTTTGACACCCTTCTGCTCCCGCTCACTCAAGAAACCACAAAGAGCTAGTGTCAAATACCCAGACACTCTTAATTAGCATACAGTCCATTTTTAGATGGTTCTTTTTCTAACATATTAATACTGTCTCATAAATCATGTTTACAGATCTTGGACAACCAGATTTTTTTGGTTCAAAAACTGATGGAATTCTGATGTGAGGCTAATTGTATGATTCAGTTTTTACTTTAAAGATTGTTATCAAGAAATTAACAAGATGTTTCAGTTTTATTATGTTATTATAAATGAAAGAAATTGTAATATTTAATATGGCCGCTCTAGGAAAGGAAGTCCCGCCTTCTAGTAGAAACAGAGTAGTACAGAGTTTTGTGAGGTATCTGACCACCTTAGACAAGCTGAAAAAACTTGTTTTATAGAGGAAATTGGAATTTACAAAAAATAATTTATGGTATAGTTAATGTCAGGTTGAATCGTTGGTGGAAAATATAGTTTCATTGTGACCTTTGCCAGCGGTTTTAAAGATATCTATCTTTCTCCATTGAAGCAGAACTTTGTCTGGTATGACTGAAATAGCTGCCCGGAGGAGTTGTAAAGATGGCAGTAAAGTGAGGAGACTTTCTTAAACGGACTTTGATTTTCTCCAGCTGTCACCAGTAACATATCGAAAATCATAGGAGCACCTCGACAACCATGAGTGTAAGTTGTCACATTATACATAAACAATCTTACTGGGTGTGTTAAAGGTTATAATATATGGAGTGTCGTATTGTAGATGGTGATTGTGGTGTTGATTTTGGAATTTTAGCTTTTTGTTTTAAAGCATTTAAAATGCATTAAGCCTTTGAATCACAGGAAACATGACCTGGCAATGGCTCCTATAGCATCTATACCTATAGAATCTATATGCATCTTGTTATAAGTCAGCTGTCCAACACTGTTTGGCATGATGGTAATTTAGTGCTCTAGCTAGTCAGATTGAAGCATAATTGGCTTCTGACGGTGTGAGTGGGCCTCCGTGTTGAGTCTCCGCACCGTACAGCAGTGTATAACACCTTATTGAAATTCTAATTAGTCTCACATAGTTCATCGAAAAAAGAAAAGAAATAAAATGATGTGGGAGATTTCTGCACAAGTAAAACATGCGGCGCATGGCGGCTGATGCAGTTGTTAAGCTGTCGGTGCAGTCGCAGGACACCCTGCCACTGAACCGTGGGGTTCACTATTTGAAAGGGAATAATACAGGAATAAGAGGTGCACATGTTTGAGCAAATTAGTGTTGAGCAGGATTTGACCATCTCACACATTTTGCCATCTTTGATATGAAGTGTTCTGATGTTCTTTCTGTCTCTTTCTGTATTCTTTATCCAAATCTCTTGTTCTAGGAACCTTCTAGGAACATTCAAAAATACTGTTTTGTAGATGTTGTATTAATGTTATGGCTTCTCCATAGAAACATTAAATTTAGAAACAGAACATATTTTTGTATTTTTTTTATTTATAGTGAACAGTGAACATATATATATATATAATTTTATTTTTTTATTTCACTGACGTTACTGCAAGAATGTTTTTGATAACGCTGAGAGAACTTTTAGAGAACGGTAGCCAACATTTTAAGAACGTTAACTGTTAGCTGGGTCAGAGAAGCTATCCCTTGTATCACACCTCTAATGTGCGTAAATGGAAAAGCAAGCTGGTCTGTCTGGTTTCGTCTATCTCTCCCTCTCCAACCTCTGTCTCTGTCTCTCTCTCTCTCTCTCTCTCTGTTTTCCTCCACTGTCTATCTCAGGTCTCAACGCCATCTTAAGTTTCCTAGAGGGGCTGACCATGAAAAATGACACTGTAAAAGTCTTTTTATATATCATAATGAGATTAAGAAATGTGTTTTCCACTTCACTTGTTTAAAGAACAAGGACCAGAGCTATAAGGACAAATTCAAAGTCACACATTTGGGTCTCATTTGCGTCTGTTGTTTGCAGATCTGAGAGCTTTTAATGAAGCAAAACTATTTTTGCAACACTAGCTGCCACTTGTTTTCTGAGTGCTCATACTACACAAGGACAGTAGCTGTCTTTTAGTCTTGTGTGTTATGTACTTTGTTAATGTACTTTGTTTTTTGTGTTCTGCTATTTCCAAAGAGGAAATTGGGTCTTATCTGGTCTGTATGACAGCTGGCTCAGACTGTATCTGTGTCAGCTGGACACGGGCGGTCTGGAATTTCAAAGCAGAACTGCCCCGAAGTGCTTATAATCCCACTGGGATTACTGTAATCCCTTCTTCTTCATTTTTAAAACTGGGATTTGTGAAAAGACATGGTGTCTCGATTCAGTTATTGCCCCTAAGATATACTGTGTGGCTTAAATATGCATGAGGACTTCCTTTGTGACTCCGATGGCTTGATCAGTAGTTATGACGAGCACAGAAATTGAAAAAGACCATAATTGCCCTCAGAAAGGATTTCTTGTACTCAAAGCACAAAAGAACAGAATTGCGAAACATGTAATGCTCTATAATCACTGATATTTCTTTAAATTGTGGCTTCATTTGACCAGTGATCTGTATATAACAATTGCCTAGTTCATTCATTAAAACAGCATTTATTCCTCAGGTTTGAAGAGCCTTGGATATGTGTTGTGATTAAAGTGGGGGCGGAGCAATTTAAATACCTCTTCCTCATGAATATTAATTAGATGGGTTGGGTTTTGACCTGTAGTCTGTCTTTTTTTTGCAGGCAAGCAAAATAAAACTCTTAAAATACGGGCATATTGAATGAACGTGATCATTTTAGGACAGTTATACCTCTTATAAGCAGCATTATAGCCATATGTGACGTACAGAGATTAAACTTTACCATTAATGTCAACTGTAATGACAATGAATCTGAGCGACTTAAAATTTAAAACAACAGAAAGCTGCTCGCTGCAGCTATTATATTTAAAAGGTTCCTGTCTAATCTAAACTTAGATAAAACGGATGACCTGCGGAGTCTGCTGGGCTCCACGTAATTAATCTGGATGAATTTAACTATGACCACAAACGTCATGTGGTGTTAATTTCAAAGGAAGCTATTAATTTTTCAAAACTTTAACTGGGGGTCTGGGGCTGCTAGCAGGAAGTGAGTGGCGATGGCATTTGGTTTGTTAAGGCCAGACGATTGATAAGCTCAGTAACCACAGGAAAACACATGACCGGTTAATTGAATTTGATCACTCGCTAATGCACCAGAAAAATGACCCAATCAATGCTAGTGCCATCGCGCCGACCGTCCTCCATCTCTTTTCCTATAATGAATCCGCTGGTTGTACGATTATTCTCTTATTCATTTGTTTGGATGTGGTGGCACGGGGGTAACTTGTTCCGTTCTTGTTTGTTATGTAGTTGTAAACATCGATCGCTCATTGTTTATGAAGCTTTATTGTGTACGGTTCGCAAATGCTATTCCACCCAGGAGCTTTGTGAGCAAACAGCCAAACAAACAGACGAAAACACCCTCGTTTGCCCTTGAAACCTTTGATTCTCAATAGCTCGCCATGTCATGTGGCCGTTTAGAACTCAATTAGTTTAATTCACAAGGGTCCAGTGTAAATGTTTTGCTTGCACTTCAACTCTTAATTGTATACTACTGTGTGTGTG
>JAZGTK010020688.1:0-10882 GCA_036877625.1 Ambastaia sidthimunki
GATATTGGTGTGTTAACACAGCTACAAAGCAGAAAAATGTTAAAGGTAGTCATTTGTGGTGCATTAAAATTGCTAGAAGTAGGTGTGAACAAACTGTTTGCTAAAGATCTTAAAAACAATACGATAATACATGGCTGTGTCACTCCGTAAACCTGATGCCACTTGTTCTGACAGCATTGCATGATGCTGTGATACTTGGCATTTGCACAAATTGTTAGGGAGGGGTGTTAAGTTGTCAGGTCATCGATACTTGTGGTGTTAACTGTTAATGTTTCATAAAGAGTGGGCTAACCACTGAACACTGAACTGTTAAAGATCTCAATATTAAAGTTTGTATCTAATTCGCTTTTGGATAGTAAAGACTGCTTTAATCATTCTGTCTCAGTGTGGATCAATTTGTATTTGTTGCCTATAGTCTTTGGTTAATTGTTACTAGTGCCATAAATGTCAGTCTTGGTTGATCAGCTTTGTAAAGCCACTTTTATACCAGGTTTACAATAGTAATTTGTTACTTACTAGGTCCATAACTGAGGATCTATTTGAAAATGAAACTTTAATTCTGTTATCATGAAACATTTCTGTTACAAATGAATTTGGAAATTATGCTCCATAAATTATACCCGTGTTGTTATGGCATTAAGGTCTCAAAAATGCCTGAATGCCTATGATACTTTCTGCTAGGAAAAAGAATTTATTAAACAACTTATAATATTAAGTAATTAACTAATTAATTAAAAATCATACACAGCAAATCATTAATAGCAACAGTGTAAACAGGTTTAGAATTAACAATGTAGGACTGGGTTTACCTTTCTGTTAAACTCGTTGTTAAATTAATGCAAATTTGACTATCACATACAGTGTGAGATCTTCCAGTGATGTCACAGGTTTATTATTTTGGAAAACTGGGATAGATGCTGATAAATGCTATGCACCTTACATTTAACCTTATAATTATGAAAGCGAAAAAATATGCTATTATGTGATTAACTTTCTTTTTTTGTCTTGATTAATGTAATCCTAATTCTAAACCCCAATTTTCTTAATATTTTTCTTAAAATGTTTTGGGTTATCAGCCTGACCATGAATATCCACTAGCAAATATAGACAGCTGGTTAATATCCATAAGAAAATGTTCCACTAATGAATGCAAATACCATTATGGTTGCTAATCTTGGAACAACCATGATTTATGCAAAGCAAATCTCTGCTTTTAATCAAAACAAGTTAATTTAATATATAAATGACTCCTGATAAATGATATACAAAATCTACAAAACCCATGTCGACCGCAGAAGTTGTGCGGTGAAATATATGATCGACAGTACCCTCTAGTGGACAATAATGGAAATTACGTTTTACAACCGGTTTTTAACACAGTAAAACGAAAAGCTGACATGCTTTACAAATGTAATAACTTAAAAAAGGACAACTGAACACTAAACATAAGCTTTAGCCTTTTTTTAAACAAAAAAAGCTAAACATGAATTGTGCTCATATTACTTTTATTAAATACTCTTACTATATATCTACATACAAAACATTGATTTAGGTTAGGATGAATCTATGATCCAACAGTAAAATATTAAAATCCCACATTTCTATATTTTTAAAGCGATTCATTTAAAAATCTTCTCCAACAGCTGTAACATTTGACAGTTATTCACATATTGGAACAAACAAGCGCAGAGGCCAACAGCATGAGATTACACTGTTGTTTTCACTGGCTTTACAAAAATCAGTAGACTTGTGATAAATCGTCTTAGAAAGTGGTGGGAGTGTGACAACACGGGACATTAAACAGTCTTCATGCTCCTCGCAATTATTTAATTCATGATTGCAATAAATTGTGGGTCACAATATTTTCCTGTTTTCGGTCTACAGAACCTCCTGTACTCATTTACTTGTTCCCTGTTTAAAAGGACACGTTCCTCTGGCAAAACACTCAACTTTCTCCTCCAAGATGGACTACACTGTTATGTGAGCAGCTGATAAACCTCCTAAACGTCTCCGTAACATCAGCATCCGAGGACAAGTAGTCATCATTTGACACCAGTCTTGGAAAAGTTTCCTATCTTGGAATCCTCATCAAAACGTGAGGGGCGGGAGTTCAGAAACTGCTCGCTAATCAACACATCGAAGCACCATATAAGGAAATCTTGTAGCAACAAATGCTGAACAGGCTCTTCTATAATACAACACGCGCTCCCTTAACAAGCGTCTGATCCTGCTGAGCATCTTAATTGCTGTCTGTTTGATCTCTGTGGACTGCTGAGAAATGGTCTTTAATAATTTGTTTGAGCCGTCACCCTGAGCAGTGGCTTGTCTTATCATAGTAACATTCTCTTGGCTCACTTGTAGGAATTTTCCAGTGCTCTGCGTCAAGGGTCTTTGCAGTAATACGGCCTTGAAGGGCCCGAGGGTGCGTTTGGCTCTTGCATATATAGGATTATATTGGCATGGATTTCAGATCAAGGGGCCTGTATGTATTAGGAGGCTCATTGCTATCTCAGTTGTTTTATGTATCATTTACAATAATTCATTATTTTATGGAATTTAATGTTTCATAAAAGTTAATATACAATGATCATTTCAATGCATTGCCACTGTAGTGATGTAGTGTAGTGTAGTGCATTGTGTTAATGGTGCTAAAAGGACACAGGTGTGCATTAAAAATATAAATATGCACAATGAATGTTTCACCAACTCGTGGCAACTCAAGGCTTTTAACTTTCCACAAACAGCCCATATTGAACGCATTTGGTCACCTCCACAAGTTCATAAAACATCTGCTTTTCCCTTTTTTGATCTGTAAGTACTACTGTAGTCTTTCAGATGTAACTTATGTCCAGCCCTGCCTTACGGAAGCTGAAAGTTACTCACAGTAGGATCATAGATTTATGTGCTTCCTGTTAATTGAGACTGTTGCTTGAGTCGGTGTGGAGCATGACCTGAGATGTTAGCATGTGACCCGTAACCATTTATCAGGCTTAGTTTGTCATATCTAAACATTATTCAGAGAAAAAATTCTTTGTCCAGGAAAAACTTTTCCAGGAATGGAATGTTTATCCTTAAAAATGCACCACTTTGCTTTCAGGGAATATAAAGTTGAATTGCATACATTTAAAAACTATAACCTTTGCTTGTAAATGGTTCCTTCCAGTGCTTGATTAGAACAGGTTTCTTATAGCCAAAGTGAAATCGCAGAGTTACAAAAGAAACTGGATTTACAGCTTATTAGATGCACAAAAGTGACCAGATCATTATGTTCTTGCTGCTCTGCATGTGCCAGTGTGACTCAGTTGTTTATAAAATTATCCAGACGCCAGATTTGTTATGCCAGGCAAAGGTATGTTTAGTGTTGCCTTACCGTTTGTTTAAAAAGAACTTTAGTTCATTAAGACATGCCTGTACAAATGCAGAAAACTCAACCAAAGTTACATATGGTTATTTTTCTTTAAAAAATATTCGTAATGCTTTGGGGTGAGAGCAAAAACCAACAGTTACATAAATAAATCTGGAATCACATAAGTTTAGTGTTAATCGCCAGTATAAATGTATACTATAATTTAGTCCAGTAATTTAGTCCAGCAATTTATTACATGTTGTTCTTGTACAATACACTAAAACCACTGAATTGTAAAATTGTACTTTCTTTTCCCAGAAAAAACGCGAAACATGTATATTGGTTATAAAATTTTCAGTTTTTAAATATTTTAATGTAATTTTAATTGAGTTTACAAACGTAAAGCAATATCATATATCACATGTATACATTTGGCAGAGGCTTTTATCCAAAGTAAGTGCATTCAAATTCTATTGATTTTTATCAGTATGTGTCCTCTGTGTTCTCTTGAACCCACAACCTTTGTGCTGCTTCCACAATGTTCTAACCACAGAGCTGCAGTGATGTATTTCATTTTGCATTTTCCTTAATATCAAGCAGCCCTCCAAACCATCACCAAGCACTAATCAATTCTGTTATACATAATAACATCACGCTTTCTGTTTTGCTCTAACCAGCACAAGTCCGAGTGTTTCTAGTTTGGTGATTTGAGCAGTAAATTAAATCCAATTGTAAGCGGCGCTGTGCAGATGATGTGTTGCATACGTGCCGCACGTGTTGGCTCAAATAAAAGCTACTGGAAAATGTCACAGGTGTCATAAGGGATTTTACTGGTATTCTGTTAGATTAGATTTTCCATTGCGTCTCATTATTCCAGTGGAATAAATCTGCCTGAAAGTGTGGAAAATATGTTGGCTTTACAGTTCATTGCATCATTTCATCATCGCATATTTGCAGAAAATCCAAAAACACTGTATTTATGATGAGGGGTCAATTTATTGCAGCTAGTCAAATAAAATCCAAGAAATTAAGAAGTTTGGGAGAGATTTTAATCATGATATAAATAAAAAACAATAGATGCTAAGATGGATACTTTATTGCACTAGAGATTAAGACTATGTCTAAACACCAAATTTTAATCATATCAGGCTTTACTTGTGTACAGATTTTGGAGTGCGTTTGATTTTAAGTGAATCCTTATGCAAAGATCCGCATGTGCAGAAACATGCTATGTTTTCAAAATAAAACAATAAAAAGTTGTTAAAAAACAAATTAAATTTTGCTGAGGAAAAGAAACCACAAAACTCATTCTCTACAGTGAACCAGTGCACATGTGTAACTGTATGAAGTGGTGAGTTCATATAAAGGGTCTTTATTGATGTCAGATCACTATTTGTTGCTTAACACAACAGTTCCCAATTAGAGCTGCAAAATAAGAGAGGCCCTGCTGTTTTAATATGCCTTTAGTTCATTAGTGTGCGGTTCACAAAGCATCAAACAAACAAGCAAACACGTGTAGAACTTATATTACCCTTAGCTAGGATAGATGTATCTAATTTAATGTAATATAAAGAAACTGGCTTTATTATATACACATTTAAACAGCTTGTGCATATAGTCAAAAGGTGGGTCCGGGCCTAAAGTTACCTTGTGGTTTAATTCCACAAGTCCATATAAAGTGCAGTTTCCTTATTGTTAACCCAATTGTTATAGGGTTAACAATAAGGAAACAACACATGTGAACATCAACGTAAACAAAATCTGTAATTATTTAAGCAGGAATAACCAGAGCATAGAATTAAAACCTGCCCATAGTCTGACCTTTAAACACTCATACCTTTAAAACCTTAAAAGGCCTTTAAAATCTCATATCACTGCATCACATTTTAATGTGACAGAGACACAAGGGCTATTAGAACTACTTACTGCACATAATGTTAGTTCCAACATATGCCCACATTTTCACATAAAATAAGTGAAAGTGAAATAAAGCACCATTTCAATATAAACCACAAAATTTAAAAACATTTAACCCAAACTGATAAGATAGTCAATGTATATTGCAAGAGTATATAAGTAAATATTGCCTACTGAATGATGTATACTGTTGTACCACTTACAAATGTTAAAAAGCTTTAAATCCGCCTTAACTATATATAACCCATCTTGGAGCAGATTTAAAGGAACCAATGAAATTCATTATTATTTACTCACCTTCATCAGGGGACCAAAACGACGAGGAAGAACGGGGTGAAGATTGTAACTGTTAAAAGATGTGATAAGCAATTGATAATTTGGTGTAAATAACCATTTTGGTGTTATTGACCCAAATCTCGCCCTCAAAACATTTGCACGTGACTCGAACGCCAGAGAGACTTTTCTCGTAAGCGCGTTTAACACCATATATGGAAAAAAGGGGAGGAGAGGAAATTGCATATAAACGCCATTGGTTCTCACGTGTACCATCTTTCAACGCGGTAATTTCAACGTGTTAAAGTTTCAAACATAAACGAAGTAAATGCATATTACAAGCATGCAGTCTGTATCTTAGGTAATTTAAGATACTGTGCTTTTGATTCATAAATGTAAATACATTAAGTGCACATTATGCTCTAGTATTTGCCCACTTTTGTATTACTGTGGAGGAAAAAGTGATTCAAGATTTGCACGTTAACGTTAAGATGGATTCTGCAATGGTCAGATTTGGTTTTTCTACCCCGAAGGCCACGTTAAAATGTTGCATTCGTTTGCTCTAAATTTTAAACAAAATCTTGCTGGAGCTTGTGGAGAGGTGCTGTAATGCAACAGATTTTTCCATACTCCCTCTTCCTGGGATTTTTAGTTAAAATGGGAAATTCAACATTCTAACTCACCTTTCATCAGCATCTGTGTGGCTGCCAGCACTGGCTGTGCTAAACCGATGGGAAGCTTTCATCACTGCCTCTCTCAGGCCATGATGTAGTATTTCCACAATTAACATCACACTTAATTTTCCAATGGTGGAATAAAATGGTTTGTAAAAAAAACACTTCTTTTTATTTGATGTGCACTTCTATATGGTTTTATGAAGATATGTACCCTAGAGGATAATGGTCTGTATAATAAAACATGACAGCAGGTGAAACTCAATAAAACAAATTTTATTGATGGTCATTTCCAGCAGCTCAGCGGAGACAAAAGCATCTTATGCTGGCCTGGTTTCTTAAAGTTTCCACTGGTTTTCTCTTCTCGTATACTAAGCACATATTGTATTATTGCTGTTATTAATTTTACCTGAAGGTCTTCTTCAGGAACCCAGAGCTTCTTGAGATCTTCATCTTATCCAAATGAATCTCTGGTTCTTCTAAATGATGTAGTAAAATGCTTCACTAATGATTTTGGCAAAAGAAAGCATAAATATCCTCACCATAAGCATGGCATTATGATGATATAATTAAACTTCATGATGGTTTAGGATCTGCACAAATGCATCTCAGTTTTAGGTGGGCTGATGTGGGAACAGGACATTTCTGCAAGTGTGCCCTTACGCAAGCCATGCAATTAGTGAATTATATTTCATTTTGGAAAAAAAGTGCTGGTTAAATCATAAAAAAATCAGTAAATCATGGATCAAATCAAACAGCATGTTAGAACAGTGTGTGTTGTGACAGCTGTAATTAAACAGAAACATTTTTGTCTTGTTTTCCCGGGTGGAGTTGTGGTCGAAAGCCCAGTTCCCCATTCTTGATGTAAAATTTCCACAACATATGAATCTGTGGCTTGTTCTCTTTGACAGTTTATGAGAACATGTTGTCTGGACAAACAAATCCGTTCACAAAAAAATTTGGATTGCACTGGACAGCCATGTTCATTTAAATCTAATCATTATTCCCCAGCCTACAAAAGTCTAAATATGAAATAAATATAGCATAGAATATATCTATGAATAATTTAAAATCGCTAGGCCTGAAATAAATACTCTGTCATTAGCTTAACAATGTGTGCGATATCTGACATAGGCCAGAAACCATTAGGGCTTAAACTTAAAAGTACATTTCATATTATCAGTGGAAGGAAGAGCTAGACAAAGATATAGTGCAAAGTTATGTAACAATTGTAGCAGATGCATCTCATTCAGAGCCAAAATCATGCAAAGCCTTCTAAGACAGAGAGCAGCTGCCTCTCAGACATGTGCTTTCTCTGTGGATTTTCCATCAAACAAACATTCTCTCAAAGAGGCCCTCTTTAAGGAAAGAGCACCTCTCACAAAATAGGGGAAAACACTCTGAGGCTATGTTGGCCCAATAAAACCCAATCTGATTAAGGCAGTGCTGAAACCAAAGCTTGGAGTTGTTGTTACTATTTGAGTACCATGCCAAAATAGCTCTCTCACAACTCCAGGCCACACATTTAGGGCCGCAGTGTTAGCAGCATTAGTAGACACACGACCAATCAGTTTTGTGTAAGCAATGATCAGAGGTGAGGATTCCTTTACATTTCATGGAGGTGTGTGAGTTCCACCTAATCACTGGGGTACCACATGGCTCAGTGATTGGCCGCTTCCTTATTTTGATAATCACCTTTGGATGCCATCTCATGAGTCTCATGGCTTTTTCTATCACGTAGGATATGTAGGTGCACCTACATCTCATTCCCACTGAAGACTCCACAATCTCAGCAGTACATCTTTGGCATATTCTGACATGTCAAGCTAAATAAAAGGTCTCCAGCTCAGCTACCCATCATTTCAGCCAGGCCATTTTAATTGAACACAACCTCATCGTGCAGCTAGGCAGAAACAAGCCAGCAAGGTCAGCCAAGAATTCCAGAGGAAGTATTTGACAACCCACTCAATTTCAAGTCATTTTAATTTGTTGTCAATTTCATGTTTTCACCCTCCGCATTGTTTCAAAGCAAATTTATGAAAATTCATGCTTTAATATCATTAAGAAAAATCAAACCTTTCCGGTCACTTTTCCAAACTGTTTAATCAAAACTAGACTGCAAAACTTTATTGGCTAGTCTTTCAGCTGTAACAACATAAAAGCAAACCTTGTTTAAAAAAAATCTTTATTTGAAAATATGCACTGTATGGCAGTTCCATTGATTAAATAAATGCACACCTTCACAAGGATGACTTTATATGTACATATTTTTTTCATTGACGACGTGCAAAATGAAAAGAAAGCAGCATTTGGATAACAGCATAATCTGTATTCATCAATAAAAACTTTACAAAAATAAATAGCTTTACAATGAACACAGCACAGTCCTTCACTGAAGGGATAACATAATTTGCAATAATATGATTGATACATGAAATGAATGGACACTGGAATGATCAACACCACATTAACATTCATACACAATCATTTGAAAAGTTACAGAAGCATTTTACATATAAGGTGTCTGTGACTGCGGTGACTCCAACCTGTTTTAATTCAATAAGATGTTCATGTCTGCAAAGCACTTTTAAAATCTCAGCAGACAACCAATAAAGATAAATAATATCTTTAAAAAGAGCAAAAAGCAGAGAAGTTCTGCAAGGTCTGATGAATGCAAAGAATGTCCTTTTTTATTTATGGGGCAATTCACAATTTGCTATGTGTACTTTTTAATGTTTAATGTAGTGTTTAAAAGAAAGTTTATATAGCCCTCTGAATGAACACAAACATTATGTTTCTGCAACTAGTTAGGTCTCATTTTAACTAGATTTATTTTTAGATTATTATTGTTGCCCAATTTTAAATTAGCTGGTGATTACAGACTCTCACACACTGATTACCGCTAACATGTGACACTCCTGTTTAAAAATATGAAAGCAATGCATGCCATGCAAAACTATAAGCCCAATAAAAACAAAGCAAATCATTTTAAAAAAGTAATTAGCACCTTGATAGTGGCTCATCATCAGTTGTGTCTCTGATCTCACTTGTTCTCATTTGCAGAGTAGGAGTTTCTAATAAAACAATTTGCCATTTCAGGTTAAATTAATTCTGTATTCCTGTAAAAAGCCACAAATCTCAATTGTTGGTACCTTTGAAATACAAATGTTTCATAATAAAAAATATGTGAGTTTTTTGTTATTAAAATGTAGTCTGAGGAATACGTTAGCTGATCTGAAATCTATGCATTGTCTGTACTACATATAAAATATATGAGAAAAACTGTGGAATGGATTCTGCTATTAAATTTTGAGAAAAGTCACACTCTGAGAAAATGAAGAGACTAGGGAAATGGCAACGTATGGCTGTCTGAGGTAGATCTCTTTTAGATAAAACTTACATAGTGGTTATAAATATATATATATATATATATTTAGAAAACAAAGCAGAAGTGATGAGACCTTTTATTGTTTAACAACCTTACGGTTCACTCACCATTTACCTTCTAAAGCTAAATATTTCCTGCCCCAACCTGAAGCACGGTCAAGATCTAATCTGCATCCCATCCTCTTTCACCGGATCATTTCATCACCTTTAAATCTTCTGAAATCCTGAACGATGTTCTCAGCAGTCTTGATAAAAACACTTTTCAGATACTGATGCTGGCATCTTTGAAGGGTCACAGTTCTGTGGTTCCACAGTCTTCCCGGTGTAATCGATGCACAGGACCCTTTGTTGACGTTCTCCATGACCACAAGTCTGTGAGCATGATGTCCAAGGTCCTAGTTGCCATATTGGACATGGCAGATCTGCACAAGGCCTGATATCAGAAGGTCTGAGATCTTTATTGCAGTGGTTTGAATAAAAGCCTGCATTGTCCTTACATTCCACGTTTCTCCTGGACCATCCCGAGCCGCAGGTTTTAGAACATTCAGACCACTCTCCTGAGACCCACTGTGGCACCCCAAACGGATGGACCATTTTGCCAGACATCTTTTTTTCTTTGGGTTTGTTAAAAGACATGGTTTTAGGGATGTAGAATGTATATTTGACCTTCGGTGGGGTGGATTCCACAGCTGTGGACAGCAGCTGTATGCTGATTGGTTCCTGAAGCTGACGGAAGCTCTGAATTCTCTCCAGCGTAGTGGAAGATCCGCTGTACTTCAGCACAGCCCCGAGCACTGGGATATACTGCTCCACTGTGGTTACAGAGAAGTTGCCATTTAAGATATAATCACCATTTTCTCTCCGTACAGCTAGGTAATGTCCATCATGCGGGATGCTTCCGTGACTCTGCTGTTTGATGTTAATGTTGGTGGCCCCGCTTGGAATCGTCACAATGTCTCTATATCCGTGGCTGAAGAGACAAAACAGATTTTAACTATTACCAAAACATGATATGACAGTGGATGTGAAAGATAGCAGTAAGATCCTTACACAACTTTGTTGAATGAGCCAGAGATCATCCTGCAGCTCTGCCCGTTTCCTCCACACACGCCACATTTGTCGAGTTTCTTACTGGAATCAACCTCCAGGTCACAGCCGGCTTTGATGCACTGACCTTGGACACAGATTGATGTGGTGTCTGGACCGCACAGGGTTCCATCAATCACCTGTAAATGAACATGCGCATACAGTACTTACAACAAGACTAGCTGAGATAAATAAATTG
>JAZGTK010020689.1:0-10882 GCA_036877625.1 Ambastaia sidthimunki
ATTGGTAAAGCTGTGTTGGAAGCAAATACGTGCTTCTGGTCTTGTGGTGTGTCTTTTGAGTGATGGGAGTGGTAGATGCTTTGCATACTCTGCAGGTGCAAATTCTGTTGCGTCTTCTGCCTTTATACACATTTGTCTGTCCACAAATCTGTCAGCGTTGTGATTATTTTGTCAAGCCCAGATAAACTGTACAAACTATACAGTATGTGACAATATTGTACAGTCAGACAAGACATTTTAGGTGATGGTTTTGGCCAGTAGTTTATTTTTATTTTACATTTAAAGGGACCTGAAAATCATTTGTGGGGGACAAAAAAAACACATACAAGTGCATATGTTCATCATACACGTACATTATTTAAAATGTCTAAACATCATTTAAAGGTTAATTAAAGGCTTATAGATTCCAACATGAGTTATTTTGTTGAATTGTACCATTGTAAAACATACAGTATAAAATATTTTATTTCATACAATAAAGTTTTTAATGAAAAATGTACACTGTAATATTTTCAATACAATAGTTTACATCTATACATGTTTTTATGCCAATTATGTCATATTCTTACAAGTCATAATTGTGGCGTGTCAAGGAATGGAAATCTTAAAAAGAACTGATTTACATTTCAAAGTAACGTAATTGTTCTTTAAAAACAGGGAATCCTTTTTGTTCAGGATGCAAATCGACCAAAAGAAGCTCACAAGCTCGCACACACACCCAGTTTACACCAGATATTAACAACCATGTGATCTGATCATAGACATTGAGTCCGATACATTATGTCATCACTTAAATCAAATTCTGAAGCAGTTTGACACAGCATTGCATTTGTAGTGTAAAACAGCCTGATGCACTCCATACAGCAGCGAAGAACCGCCTACTCACCTGTCAATCACAACACAGGTTTTAAAGTAGGCGTGGCTTTAAAGAACAAACAATTGTGCACTTGCCATGAACTGTCCAGGTGGTCACACATTTTATTAGCAGTTGTAAAGCGGCCAGTCAATGCAACTGACCTTTTGAGACGGATCATAATACAAAAACAAATGGGCTGCTTTTGTAAACTGAACCTGAAACTAAAAATATTTTCTTTTTTTAAAAAAACATGCAAATTCTGCATTTTGCATGCAGCGCTTCAGCAGGGCGTGTCAGAGGAGTGGATATCCGTCCAATAGGAAATCAGCTGAGTCGTGTTGTTTGTAAGTATCGCTATTAATTTGGAGTAGAAACAGCGATTGTAGCGCTGCGGTGGTCTGACCACAAACAGTTGCATATTTGGTGGTTTTTTAGGGGCAATACGTAAATGCCACAGACATATGCCAAGATATGCATCCTCTATAAATATAGGTTTGATACGCATTGAAACTCGTAAAATTTTCTCTGGTAGATCCATAGAAAAGATGTAACACATGCCCACAGGATATGGAGGATATCTAGATTTGGGATAGACATCGTGAGGGAGATAAAACTTGCTAGATGGATCCCTCAGGACACTGTTTCCAGTCAAAACCAGACCTGTGATGTAGTTCCTTTGTAGTGTCTTCAGAGTCACAAGCATGTTGATGAGGTTTCTTATGTTGAGGAGCACATCTGCATCCACCTTCACGGCGTAAGATGCCTGCGGACACTTCTTGCTAAGCCATTCCATCATTACCATGGTTTTAATGGTCAGATTCCTGTAGGTATCTTGGAAGTTACTCTGAAGCAGGTCTTGGTGCTGCTCGCTCTCCTTCTGGAGTTGCTTCTGCAAAGCCTCCTTATCAGTTCCTCTACGTAAGCCCAGAAGAAACAGAACCAAGACCGCTTTCTCCTGAACCAGCTCCTCACTTCCCCACGTCTTTCTGATGGCATCACGAGCTTCAGTGTTCTCAGGGGCCACAGGTACAATAATCACCACGAAGGGTTTGTGCTCCTCACACTTCTCTGGCTGGTCAATGATGAATGTGTATTTTTGGGGGTAAGCAACATGGTAGTGCCCTGTTTTTTTCGGCAACTTCCACAATTTTCTTCTTTCAAGGGTAATAACAGTGAAGCACAGCAGTAAAACATTTCCCAATATCAGGAGACTAACCAGTAGCCAAGTCTTGTGGAGCATCTGTCTAAATAATACTGGAAAGAGAAAAGGAGACCATGAAAGATTAGTTGTATCTTATTAATTATTTAAATCTGTTATTTCAAGGAAATCTTGAGTAATTGATTCTTATTGGTCAATCACAGTCAAATATTTGTGTATGACTGCTTGATTCAGTTTTACCATTGTGACAGGACTGTAAAGAGATTATCTGGGGTTCCTCAATGTCACACCAGCAGAACCTTCTGGAGAACTTCTAAGTACCCTTATAGTTCTCTGAGAAACTTACACTTGGTTTCTTTTAAAGTTTGGCTTTTCAAAAAAAAAGGGTTTGACTCATGTATATTAAAGTTATTAAGGTGCACCTTAATAACTTGCATAAATAACATACTAAATAACTTGCATAACATACTAAGAATATATTTCATATATATATATATATATATATGAAATATATTCTTAGTTAACCTACAGTTAAAAATAAATTTTCATACCAAAGGCCTTTTCTTCAAGTTAGGTAAAAGATAAAGTACGGTCACTGAGTCATTAAAACAGAATAAAGCTTTCAGGGTGGTCCATAAACCCTCCACTATATGTCCTGAGTTGTAATAATGACAGTAAGTTGATTTTCCTTAATCTGGTTAAAAAATACAAATTATACAGAACAATGTAGTGAAGTTAAAAATAGAACTATTTCATTTAAACTTAAGTATTAAGTAAATAGTGGATCTTTCACAGTTGGCAAAATGCGGTGCCCCTTTGAGGTAAATAAACAAATTTTTTGTCATCGGGCCACTATTCTGCAAAGCTTAAAAGTTCTACAACAAAATTGTAGTACATTTCCCTAATGCAAATTCAGATACTTAATTTGTCCTCACCAAACCCTCAAATTACAGAACTCTGATTATAGAAGACCATTTCCTCAAAGCCATTAGATAGAAAAACAATCAATAAAACGTTTACACATACCTTATCTTTCCCTGAGAGAAAGAGACACACATATCTGTTCAGAGTCCACCTGAGGTCTCATCTAAAAAGCTGGTAGCTCCTCCTCTGAGCTCTGAGAGAACCTGTTGTTTTTTCTTGTGGCCCATTGGATCCCTCACAAACCATCTGGTGAGGTTGTTGAAGTTAATCCAAGAAACAACTCATGTAGACACACTTTGCTATTTAAAAAACCCATAAATTCTTCAATGGTCTTGAAGGTAACTTGAATGGTTTTGCCAGGTAACTTAAGAAAGCACATTTTCACTTTTTCAGTGAACGAAACTGGACATTTCTTTCAGATTTAAAGTATTGCAGCCTCATGCTCACCTTAGTGCCTCATTTGCCATGCAAAACTCAAGGTGAATTTTCAGCTGTGACCTTGTGAATACTGAATAAATATAGAACTTAGTTGAGAAACTGGATTTAATGTGTTTGGGCTGGCAGATGGTGGTCCCAATTGTGGTTTTGGTGTCGTGAGATGCTTTGTTGGATTCTTCTCCAGGCTGGAACCAACTATGTTCTCACTGACTTGATATATTTTATTACATGATTGATGCTGTCTCGGTTGAGGGCTAATGTCAATGAAGGCACAGTCCTATTGCTGTGGGCTCCTCGCGTGGTGATTGGTCAGGTGATATCAGGGAGAATGTTTGAGTTGTCATGTTTCAGTATCAGCGAGAGGAAAGTCAAGCAGTTGACAGATAGCAGTGGCAATAAACACTGCAAGGGCAAACAAAATCTCAGCATGGGTGTGTACGAGGGGGAAATGCCCTGACGAACGGGCAATTATATGAGCAGGATAAGTAGGTGTGTTGGGTTGTAACATTCATAGAAATGGTGGACTTTTGAATTGTTTGATTAAATTTGTTTGATGAAAAATTGTTTAATCAAATTTTACCTAAAAAACTAAAACACAACCAACCCTTTAACTTCATGCAAAACACTGTGTGTCCATTCGTTCCTATTTCCAGAACCACTGACTTTAGTATGCAATGTGTGTTACTTACTTTCTATTTGAATAAAATGAACCCACACATTTACATTGTAATACAACATTGTACAATTAATAAATACATGAAAACAAGCATTTAAAAGAAAATCCCAATAAATTGTATTTGTAGTTAAAGCTACAACTGAGCACCAGCAAAATAGACAACATTTATTAACATGATCGCAAAACAAGGTAAACCAGACAGAAAATGAGAAATGTCATTGCTGTAACTTTCTTGTCCTGTAAATGTTTTATATAGTATGTTTTACAGGAAGTGGTGGTTAAGTACAACAATGATTTGACTGATCATTACTAGCTGGCTAATAAAAAAAATTGGAAATAATTGGAAAATTGAAAAAAAATTTTTTAAAAAAGTGAGTTATTTTAATGCAAGCTTTATTTGTTGTGTCGTTTTATTATAATCTTTAAGGCTAATGCATTTATTTACCGCTAATGACCATTTTAAAAAATGAGTGTGACTTTCTCTTTGTGTAACTTGAGAAGTAGTACAATAATATAAAACCAGCTTCAATTACAAAACAAATACATTTAATTAAATGTATAGTATATCATTAATGAAAAATCAAAGTTTTAAAGGGGAACAAAAAACAATTTAATTTTCACTAATAAGTAACAAAATACATTAATAAATAACTATGAACTAAATAACCTATAAATACAAATAACGCAGATTACATTTTCAATGTATCAATACTTGATCAATACTTGCAAATCCATAAAAAAGCTTGAGTAAATACACTGGGGTCCAAAATACTGAGACCACTTGAATATTTTAAATGTGTAAAATAAACAAAATGGTTTACAATGTATTTTTTCTCCTACAATTTTTAACAAAATGTTTGAGGATTAAGTTTTTTTTAAAGAAATTCTAACAACATTGTCAACTTTAAGTATTACAAATATCTAAAAATGTTTGCATTTTAATGCCAGAGAAGGCAAATCTCTAAATAATTTGATGTAAAATGTTAAATTTTCTGTTAAAATTTTACTCAATTTGTTGTGCTGATGAAATTGGTATTACATTTAAAGTTTAGACTTTACTGCAGAAGAACAAAAAAATCATTCTGTGCACAGTAATAAATACATCTTTTTTGTAAATAAATCCTCCTTTCTTGCTATGCCTAATTTAAGTTTCCTACAACTATCAACCCATTCAAACATAACAATATTGCACATGATTCATCTCAAGTCTTTTAAATTGCATTACTAAAAACCACAAACATACTCGAAAACAAAAATGTTTTAAAATGTCTTCATGTGGACCTCTTAACATCCTGCCAGAACTCTATAAGCTGCTGTGGAGAATTCAGGATTGTTGTAATGACTTTAAGAAATTCATCCCGTTTATACTCATCCATATAGGCTCTGAATTGCGAAGGATCTGGAGGACTGGATGGTTCAATTCCTAACTTCTTCAGACAAGCACCCACATATGCGTCCTCTATGTTGAAGGGCGTTATGTCCTTGGAAGCTTCAATTATTTTTTTGGGAAGATCATTGGAGAAAACATATCCCATCCCCAGCAGATATACAGGGTATTTTGGTTCTGGGTAGAGCTCCACTGGTACATACCATTTTGAGTCTTTGTTTCTGACTACAGATGGGCTCCACATGATCAGGCCTGTGATGTAGTTTTGTTTGAGGGTTTTAGGGGCCAGTAGGAGGGTCATCAAGTTCTCAACATTCAAGAACATGTCAGAATCAACCTTCATACCGTAAGTCGCTTGGTGACAGCGAGTGGCCAGCCAGTCCATGATCACCATAGTCTTTATGGTCAGGTTGGCATATGTGTCCATAAAGTTGCTTTGCAGCAGATCTCCATGTTGTTGGCTTTCTTCCTGAAGCTCTTGTTGTGTTTTCTCAATGTCAGATCCACTGGGCAAGCCCACCAAAAACAGAGTCATCACTGTTTTTCCCTGGACGCTGGTCTCATTGCCCCACGTGCTCCGGATGGCGTTCCGAGCCTCCAGTTGATCAGGGGCCACAGGGACCATCAAGACCAGGAATGGGCTCTGCTGGAGACATTTATCAGGTTCATCCAGGATAAAGTGATAGTTGTGCGGATGGGCTACATGATAATGAACCGAAGCAGCTTTAGTTTGTGTAGCAGTTGTAGTTCTTTGTTGGTCTTGGTTATTACGAGCAAAAGGAATCTCAATTACAACATAATATGACTGCATGTGATTTACAACTTTACTATACAAAGTGCTAGAGGTGGTATTCAGGACTTCAGAGACGTAAGAGACGTACACAACAACTGACAATAACAAAGTCAATGGAATAAGCAAAATGAATCTTCTTTTAATGTGACATTTGCGTGGAGATCTGTCCTGAGTCAGATTAGATCTAAGAGAGGGAGAAAAACAGTATCATATCATAAACCATCCATCATAAGTCAAGTATTGATATTAAACAAAAGTTTAATTTTAATACGTTAATTGAGAAACCATTGTATGAAATACAAAGACTTAAGAAATACAAATACTAAGAAAAGCAAGGATAAAAGCACACAGATTTGTTTCTCAAAGACATTTATCCATAAAGGGATATTTTTAATGGAAAACAAGAAAATGTTTTTTTTGCAGTTCAGTATTTTCATAACATACAGTTACAAGTGACATAATTCCCATCTCATTACACTAAATTAAATTTCAGGTTTTCTAATCAAATGACGTATATAATCATCTATCACTTATAGATGATTATATATATATATATACACACACACACACACACACACACACACACACACACACACATCATATATATAGACAGACATACATGTTAAAACCGAAAGACAAAATTAAAGCTGAGCTCACCCCATCCAGCCAGTGCTGATTTTTACCTCCATGTCTAAGTGTGTGTCTGGATTCAGGACAATCTGCTCTAACAGTAAACCTGAAAGTTACAGCTGTCCTACAATTATAGGTTGCTCCGCCCCCTCTTACCTTTTACAGGTGTTCAATATAAATGGGGTGAGGGGTTGGGCTAGTATGCCACAATTTTTTTTGCTTGCTTGAATAGGTCATATTTAAACATATGACAAATACATACTGTAACAAGAGCATTAACCAAGATTACTTAATGGAAAACAGGTTATGGTAGTTTTTGTGATATAGTGTTTCAGTATTGAAATCTTTTCCCATGTCCTAAGGCAAGATAACTGTGATTGATCACAGTGAGAATATAATACAGTGTATAATCATGACTGTTAACTAACCAGTATATTACCATTGATAATTCAAGGTCAAATACAATAAATAGCTTTACATAGGATAGATATAGTTGCAACTTATTTAGCAGAATATCTACAGCTTGTCTTAGAAATGACACTGAACACACCTTTGACTCAACATGGCATTTTTTATTGGACGTATGAGTCAGAGTTCTTATCAGTTTTATACATTTCATTACGTCACCAAAGACGTCCTGTGGCTTTGCCAGACATTTGTAAGACATTCATTAGCATTAGCTCAACATCATGAGGAATTAGCCTCAACGTCAGTGAATCTTGTAAAAACGAATGTGGCAGTTACGATACTAGCCTATTGAAATAAATCTGGTCACATTTACAAACAATAACATACATTGACAATATACATCCAAATGTAGTTCATACATTATATTTCGTCAAAAACAACCTTACAATAAAAGGCACTTGGTACTGGTAAAAAAAACATCAGATAAAATATCCAACTGTGCAAATATATCAATAAAACACACGCTGGCCGCGACAGGCCGTAGTCTTAACGTTTGTCCAATGCGAGTGGCACATATCGAACGCACCACTTAATGAAAATGAAACTTCATGTGTTACATAATAATTTTACATACTGTTACATACTGTATGGGATTCCCAGTGCAAAACTGGGATGTATTTATGTAAGTGCGATAGTTCAGCCATGCATACCTGTTTAAAAATCCGCTAGATATGGCATTTAATAATGGATAACAAATAGTGGAGTCGAAGTGAACTCAAGTCATTACAAACACGCAAGTTTTGACACAATCAGTATCTCGTCTTTTAACAAACAGACAAAAAAAACACCTAAACATTTGAGCAAATAAACAATTATGAAAAATATAAACTGTTGATTACTAGCAATCAGGCTACATGTCTTTCAAATAACTCTTGGTTGACTTATTTTTTAAAATATGACTACGCATATTTCAAAGTCCTGTTTTTACAACAATGGTTTATTGACCTTTTGTCTACCGTTATGGCCACACACACAATGTAAAGTTTTATGACTGACAAACATACGCAAACTCAGTTCCCTAAATGATCATTTTCAAATGTACATTTAAAAAAAACAGAATCTTTTGTGTGAATAGTTTTTAATCAAATGAGCTGTCTGAAACAGCATCGTCTTTTTTAAAAGAGATTTGTTCTGTTCACACTATGTGAATTCAGTGTGACTTCACTTTCGTTACCTGGATTTTTAATGAGTGAATTTGGTGTCAGAATGCAGTTGTTAATCCTGTTAAGAAAAGAAATGTGTGTGTACAGAACTCTTAATTCTGTAAAGGTGTGACAACTATATTTGACTGCAGTGTGTCTCACACAAGCTTCTCATTCTCCAAATATGTGCTGAAATAACTAGTCAAATTTTAATAGATTTTGGATTTCGCACTTTATTTTTTTGCCGTTTGCACGCACTGTTCTCTGCTTTGTTTGTTCACATTAGATGCCTTTTCTGTAGATCTAAGTGTGCTGTGTGAAAGGGCGTTTGGTCCATTTGCTTTAACATATCCTGTTCTCTTTGTTTGGCCACTGTGGGTCAATTTTCCAAATCAGCCTATGGTATATTTAGACAATGGGGCTGCCATTAGTGTCCACGAGATTTATTAGGACATATTAAGGTGTATTTGCTGAATTATGAGGCTCCACCCCTGAATCAAATAGCCACTTCTCGTCAGATATTACACTGTGCACATTATGACATATATAACGACGTACGATTTTATAATGTAAACAGATAATATATTGGCAAGTCAATGTGTTGGGAATTACGAAAATACATATTTGAATTTTGTCACCAATTAAACATTCCTCTGATAGTCAGCTCCTCCAAAACTAACATTAGTAACCTTTTTAATGTGTGTGTGTTTATAAAATTAAAGTAAATGGCAATCTGGGCTTTAAGCTCCAAAAGTGACCATAAAAGCACAATTAAATTTTCATTAAAGTGTTTTTTTTCTGTATATTCACACAACAGCTTTGTGTAAAGAACTGACTAAAATTTCATTTGTTAAATTTTAGACTATCCACTGTAGCTCTCATTTCATTCGCTCTGCATATTTAAACTTGCAGCATTACGATTGGTCATGTGACACGCAGTCAGTGACAATTGGTCATGTCACATCGATGTCACAGTGTTGACAATTTTGATGTATTTAGTCATCAGATGGCATGTTTGACTGTGATGATGTGGAGAGAGGAAGGCAAGTGAATAGAGATTTAAATTTTGTCCTGTTTATGAAACAAACGCACGAGGTGTATGGACCACTTTTATGATACTTTTACTTTCTCCTTTTGTAAATCATGCAGATCTGGAACAACATGAGGGTGATTAAATGATGAGAGAAATTTTTGGTGAACTATCCTATTATGCTGTCACTATGGAAACTGATATACCAGATATTGACGGTCTGCAGCTCAGATTTTTTAATAATTCCTATCAAAATAACTGTGTGAACAGACACACGGTAAAGATCAGACTTGAAAAACAAATCCGATATTTGTGAGCAGCTAACAAGTCGTCTTATGTGGTCACCACCTGTTTTAAGAACAACATGCCTGGGGGGATCACAACCCATGAGTGGGGGCTCCGCCCTGTTCTCAGCCTGCCTTCTTCATCATCGTCATCATCAATATCCTCCTCTTCCTCCACACCTCTTTCCATCCGTCGCCCGTTAAGCCCTAGAGGCGGTAACAGCAGGGGATGAAGGATCGGCATCTTCCCGATCCCGAGAGCGCCGGAGCTGGGATACAGCACAGGCCCTGCTCCCAACAAAGGGCTGAGCATGGAGAGATCCAGGGGGTGACCTCCAAGGGGCCCTGCGAGGGTGTGCAAGGCGTGAGCCCCGAGAAGGTTTGTCCCAGCCCCAGGCAGGATGAAATGGGCCCCTCCTGGGTAACGAGGGTCCATCCTTCTACCATGAACTGGTGAAGCCCCTTCTTCCAAACTGCTCCTTCTCAGCAGACCCTCCACACGGGGCGAGCTGCTCTGATCCTGGGCCACAGCGTGGCCGTGTGCCTTGATGTGCTTGCGGAGAGAGCTGGGGTCGGTGTAGCGTTTCAGACAGCCCACCATTTTGCAGCAGTAGGGCTTGTCCACGTAATGCGTCCGCGTGTGTTTGAAACGATCACTGGAGTTTGAATAGCGTTTGTTGCAACCTTCATACGGGCAGATATACGGCTTCTCTCCTGTTAGGGCAGAAAAGAAAGAGCTTTTGAATGTGTCTTTTGAATTTTCTTTGCTGGATTTCGGTCTTTGTCTTTTAGTCAGAATTTTCTTTGCTTTGTTTGGTAAATTTGTCTTGATTTAGTATAATTTGATCAACTATTCATTTCAGGACAGGTTAAACAGGATAATTAAAGAGTACAGGAGGAATGCAGGGGTCAGGGAAACAGGGAGGAAACGTCTGAGGTCACAGGCATGCAAAGGCCTGTCATATTATGAGTGTGGGAAAATGTCGGTGTGTGTGAAATTCAGAGCGTTTTTGAGTGTCTGCACAAGGGATCGCAAAACTATACAAAAAGTCTTACTGCAGTATTGGTAGCAGACTCAGTTTGGTGCCTGTTGTA
>JAZGTK010020690.1:0-10882 GCA_036877625.1 Ambastaia sidthimunki
CACTCGCTATTACCGCTATGTGTAGTGTATGCGCACACCTGGAAATTCGTGGAGGCTAGATTGACTGTGTTTTCCGAAGTGGAGGCTGGCCTGACCGCAGTTACTAAATTTGTGTGGCTAGTTATTTTGCCTACTTACACTCTGCTTTATAAAAAAGCGTATGTCGCAGTATTTCTTCTTGGGTGGCATAGCTGATGTACAAAGCACAAAAAGGGGCAAACATGTACATGGGCAAGGGGAATATTAAAATGTTTTACTCTAGTCTTTTATGGGACATGTATTGGGATTGTCGCCGACACACCCGCTCGCTTGTCTGCCTGTGCTTTGACACTCTCCCGTGCGTGTAGCGTGTCAGATAACCCCGCCCCCTCAAGCCATTCAAATGACGGCGTTTCTTGTACCTCTGGCTAAAATATTGGTGGGGACAATTTTGTCATATTAAAATATTGATTGGGACTAGTACCTAGCGTACCCCCCTAAACCTACGCCCACACCATAGAACATGTACATTTAAGTTGCAGAAGATGTAAAGGAAGAATTGATGGAAGAATTAGGAAGAGATGGGTTGGCAGGGGCAGGTATGGAAAGTGGTGTGTTTAGACAAGGCAGGCAAAAAAATGTAATTTCTTAATTAGTACGGGTTTAATGAGGAGAATATGATCGCGGAAAACAAGCTGGAGGAAATAAACTGGAGTACCATCGCAGGAGAAAATTTCAGAAGATGGCGGTAATGCAACGCTCTTGAAAGCAAGCTGCCTTTAAACTTCAAAGAAGAAGAACTGTGACGCATGAAATTTTTGGAACGCGTGAACGTTCAGGGAGTGACATTCGACATTTTTGTGCGGACGTTGTTTTTCGTTGTTACTCAACAATCTCTAAAAATACGTACAGAAATTTCATACGGTACTGGTTTTCGCTTTTTTATTCATATAGAACGTTGAGGGGACAGTTTATTATTATAAGACTGTCTTCCTATTTTCTAAACACATCGTGCTGTCCTAATTTTTCAGCCCCTATGGCTGCCACCAACAACTTACAGGTAAGTTTTAAAACAAATGATAATAAAGTCAGATAAACTGACAACAAGAACATTATTTTATGCGTTTTATTTAAATAAAAATGAAGATTAGCCGTGTTTGTCTATTAATATATTCGAAAAGATTTCTTTGGAATAAACATGAAAATGTTATGCCAGTAATGTCTTACTAGCCCTCATATGTTTTTCTAACTTGTCATTTTAAGGTACTGACACCCTTGTAAAGGTACCCTGGTACAGTCAGTCTAAATTGAATGTAAATGAGATTACAAATGTCAACTTAAATGTGTTGGTGAGGTGACAATAACACAATTACGTTATCAGATCAGAGTCAGAAGAGCTAACTAAATGTTTGGTTTGATCTTTATCTGGTTTGAAAGTTAGGTCATATGTTTGTCCTAATAAATCCTAGATACGTTTGCAAATTGTACTCTCGAATATAATAATTTTTAGTGGTTAAAAGACCATCTTACCAAAAGAACAAAATACAGGTTGTTCTTATAAGGAGTGGATGTTAGCAATATAGACTATATGATCAAATCATTTTTATTGCTACAGTGGCTAAGGATACAAAATACATTGTCACTTCTACAGTGTGATAGTATGAACAGAATATGACAGAAATAGATTTTTGTTGCTGCTCTCATAAGTGTTAAGCACTGACAATAGTACAGTGCTAGGCTAATATTTCAAAGCTTGTGTCATGGTTGTTCAGACAAATGACAACAAACTAAAAGAATCGAATCCATATTCTTTACAATTTGTTTTGGACAAACCTTTTTTCCTGAATCTGTTCAAGTATCTAATTTCTACCTTTTCGTACATCTATACACAATTACCCAATTAAATCAGGTTAGGACAATGTATATTAATTTAGTTAATTTCTTATTTTTTTTTGCCTACATCCTATTCTGATATAATGTTGTGATATCTACCACACAGAAAGCTATAGATCTTGCCAGTAAGGCAGCTCAGGAGGATAAGGCTGAAAATTATGAGAGGCCTTGCATCTGTACCAGCATGCTGTTCAGTACTTTCTGCATGTTGTCAAATGTAAGTATGCCGCAATAGATCTAAATAATTATGTCCATCCTTCAGAAAGAATGATTTTAACAACAGGAAAACTTCAATTATTCTGCTTGAATGAGATTTTTTCATAATTGTATACACAATTAATCAATGCATCTAAAATGCTTTCAGAAGCCTTGATACCTTTTCCTTGTTTATTTCTTATTAAGATGAAGCACAAGGTGATAAAGCCAAACAAAGCATCCGGGCCAAATGTGCAGAGTATTTGGACCGGGCTGAAAAATTGAATAGAGTATTTGAAGAAAAAAGAAAAGGCCCCTGCAAAGCCATTTAAAGAGTCCCAATCCAATGATAAAGGGTGGGTGTAGATTAGTATATAAAATGTTCACAACATCACTGTATTGATTGCTTATTTTGAACCATAATTATTTAAAGTTCACAGCATATGTGCACTTTGAAATTGATAATCAGCCAAACATGATGGAAAGCCTAAATATCATGATAGGCCTGACAAGTGTATTAGTTTACCAGTAATGTATTATTTATTATTGGTGTTGGAAAGTCTTCATGTGTTTATTAATATGCAAAATTATACTGGTATTACCACTGTCAGCAGATGAAACAGTAAAGTTCTCTTTCTGCTTTTGTGATTTTTTTTTTTTTTTTTTTTTTAGTTGTGGGTTGCATATTTTATGCTTTTTTAACGTAGGAATGAGAGTGATGAAGAAGGAGGTGACCCAGAGAAAAAGAAATTTCAAAACCACCTTTCAGGTTAGGTAATCCCCATCTACAATTACAACATTGCTGTGTTTGTGTGAGCACCACTGTCAGAGTTCAGTACAGTCTTTTCATAGTAATGCAATTATTTAAGAACTAATAATGGAACTACCTGGACATAATTTGGTTTCAGTACTTATTGTTTTGTATGAATTCCCATTTTTCTGATTCCAACCTTTCTTAGAATACAGGTAATAATAAACTAATAGAAGGTGTTTTATCACAGGAGCCATTATTAGCCCAATATTAAATGGAATGATGTTGCGGGTTTAGAGGGGGCCAAAGAGGCCCTAAAAGAAGCTGTCATTCTGCCAATCAAATTTCCGCATCTCTTCACAGGTAAGTGACCAGTTTTGCTAGCAATATTTTCAGCTAGTAAAATGGTGCTTTAATATTACACTCTTGATGTGTTCTGAGGGACACCAGTGTTCTTGTAGATTGGGCCTCGATTTGGTGGTTTAGAATATGAGCCAATCAAGATGGCTCATTGAGAGCTGATGGTTATCCAAAACTTCAGTTATCCAAAACTGAATTTGAACAATACTCTGTAAAAAAAGAACCTTAGTAGTGTCTTTGTCAAACTTGAGTTCTAATAATAACATTTAATGTCTGTCTGTAGGGAAAAGAACACCCTGGAGGGGCATCCTTCTCTTCGGGCCTCCTGGCACAGGCAAATCTTACTTGGCCAAAGCTGTAGCCACAGAAGCAAACAATTCCACATTTTTCTCCATTTCCTCCTCAGACCTAATATCTAAGTGGCTGGGGGAAAGTGAAAAGTGAGTCTTTGGGTTGTGGGGAACGGGGCTAGTTATGATTAAATTTAAGTGGTCATGTTTAAATATGTGACTCCAGACTGAGAGGGCACATTGATATGTCTGAAAATTCACCTGGGAATAAAAACAAAACATTGAAAATGTTTTGAAATGATTCACGCTAAAATGTTAGTTGTATTATTTACTAGTTTTACTGTTCATTTTAATTGGCACTTTCTAATGTACTGTGTCTTTCTTAGATCTTTACAGCCGATCGTAATTGATCCTACTTTTAATGGTAACAGTTCTAATAGGTTTAAAGTTGCACAACATATCAGTACTAAAAGATCACCTCTGTTTGTGTTTCCTGTGCTTTATAATGCAAATTAAGGAACATATAGCGTGTGCATTGTTGAAGAAATGTGCCATTCAAATGAATTTCTAAACCATATACATTATCATGTTTTATTTCCTTATAAAGGAACTGAATGTGTTAACTACAAAAAATTATGACGTCAACTGCAAAATATTGACATTTAATTATTGTATGTATTAACAGACCCAAGTTTCAATTCAGCAGTTACACTTGACTAGGGATGTGTGGTATACCGGTACTGGAAAAATACCGGTATATATTATTTTTCAATCGGTACAATATCAAAAGTTTGCTCAGTTCGGTATTTAATTCACTACGGTTCCGAAGTTTACCAATAGGCGGCAGTGTTACGCAAACTGACGCGAAATCGGCAAGCGTGACAACAGAGAAACGACAATGGATCAAACGGATGATACTCACTCTACACGTCCGAATAAATAATATTAATAAATAAAGAGTGCGGTAGAAGTGAAATATGGCATTACTTTGCCTACAAAAGTGATGAAAAAGTGATAAACCCATTTTATTCAATCCCAAAATCACAAATTCAACCAGTACCCTGTACTCTGTAGTCTTTTTTTATACATTCTGATACATTTTCTTTGCACCATGTGATAAAGACTGAAAAGATATAAAGAGGTGATCCTATTTTAATTTTATCTTTTATTTCTTTCCCAACAGTTTTCTTTTTTCCCCAAAAAATTTTTGCCTGTACCCTTTACCTTGTAGGGTTATTTGTTACATTCTGATGCAGTTTCTTTGCACTATTTATAAGGACTGAAAAGATGTGAAGAGGTTATCCTGTTTTCATTTTATCTTTTAATTTTTTTTCCTACAAAATCAAAATTTTACCTATGTACCATGTAGGTTTTTATTTTTTTACATTTTCTATGCACAATTCTTCATGAAGAGTTTCAAGCAGTGTGTTTAATAAAATTGTTTTCAGTTCACTTATATTAGCCTGGTTATTTGTCACCTATGGTATCGATTTAGTACCGATACCGAGGTATTAGATCCTAGTATCGTACCGAAGTCAAAATTGTGGTATCGAGCCATCCCTACACTTGACTGTTTATTTGTTGTCAAAGGTATTGATTTGTATTGATTTATCATAGTTATTGAGAGACCAGAGGCTCGTATTGTACCATAGTCATTAGTTCTTTGAGTTCTGTTGACTCTTTCTTGATGTTTCAAAATTTCTTTATTCATCTTTATTCATCAGGCTAGTAAAGAACTTGTTTTGTTTGACTCGGGAGCACAAGCCCTCGATTATCTTTATCGATGAGATTGATTCACTGTGCGGCTCCAGAAGTGAGAATGAAAGTGAAGCAGCTCGCAGGATCAAGACAGAGTTTCTGGTCCAGATGCAAGGTGAGAAAACTCAGCAGTTACTAATAGTCTTTTATGTCCATTATGAGTTTTACTTTTGGGGGGATGGAAGGGGGCCTGTTCGCCGTGGGGCCTGTTCGCCGTGGGGCCTGTTCGCCGTGGGGCCTGTTCGCCGTGGGGCCTGTTCGCCGTGGGGCCTGTTCGCCGTGGGGCCTGGTGCTGTTTAACATACTTTTGATAGGAAATGCGATTGTAACCTGGTTACCTATGTATCATTTTCAAGACAATGTCCAGGTTAAAGCCATTCTTAGATTAATTTAATGCCTGGGCTATTTGTTTTGTCAAAGATATCGGAGATATCTGTTTTTATAGGTGTTGGTAATGACAATGAAGGAATCCTGGTGCTGGGAGCCACTAATATCCCATGGACATTGGACTCTGCCATCAGGAGACGGTAAAAATTCATTTTCACAAGAGGAGCAATAGGTTTGTGGACTAATGAGTAATGCTATTTCCTGCAATGCTTTAAAATGCTGCATCTATTTGGTTTTGCAACAGACCGTGTATCAGTATGTGGCATCTGGGTAAATAACATAAATCAGATCAGCTAGAACAGGTTTTTCAACCCGTGTCTCATACTTGTCTTAAATCTGTATGAATTATCTGGAATGTTTTTGGAGATGATGCACAGGTCATAAACATTTAGAGCTGTAGTTCATAAATTTTTGGGTTAAAATCAGTGTTAATTTTGACAGCCAATTTTGATTCAGTTTTAGTCATAGTCTTTTGACTAAAATGGCATTTAGTTTTAGTCAAAATTTAGTCATCTGAAATTTAGTTTTAGTCGACTAAATATCATACGATTTTAGTTGACTAAATCTACAGTAGATTTAGTCGACTAAAATGCAATGGGTTTCATTAAATAATAATGCATTTCTATAAAATTTCCAAACTTCTTATATATAGCCCTGTAGAAAACATCTATATTAAGGTATGAACATGCAATACAGAAACAGGCTTAAATGCTGTGACAACAAACTTTTATTTTTCTTATGGCTGTCAAAAGCAAGTCATGTGACCACAACTGCTGGGCTACAATTCCATAAGAACATGTAAAAAAACAGATGAGAGATGCATATTGTTGAACAAATCAGCTCTATTTGCATCTGTTCATTTTAAGGAAAGCACTTCATGCCAATTTGACCCTAGCTCTATTGCGCCGATCTCCTGTGACACTGAATACCCTTTCTGCAAAGGCCTGAGAAGCTGGCATAGCCAACAGGTCTAAAGCAAATGGTTTTAACGTGTGATAAAAAGTGTCACTTTTTGCAAGCCAAAAGTCTGTTCCTACGTCATCAGTGATGGGCTGCTGTGAAAGCTCTTCCTTATACGTTCTGATCTGCTGCCTCATACTGGTTGTGGAGGACCTCTGTCGAGGCCTTCTGCAAAATTTGGAAAGAAATCGAAACATTTTTTATGAGGATTGTGCTACTGGTTCTACTATATTCTCCTCTTTTGCATCATCTTCAGACTGATCCTCATGTTCTGGCATAGATTTGATGCCTGTTTCAGGAGTTCCTCAATATTGTCATCAGCCACATCAACAAGGGTTTCACAGACAGTAGGGTTGACAAAGCAGGCAGCTGCTGCAAGTGGTGAGAATCTTTCATTGTTTGGATCCAAGAGCCAAGCAAAACTCTGGTTCACATTTGCTTTCATTTTCTGTGCAAGAGTGGCAAGATCTCGGTAGCTATTGTTTTGTTCAAAGTCAGCAAGGTGGCTGAGCAGATCAAAGAGGGCAGGGACCACCAGAGACATAGACATGGTGTCACTTTGGAGAGTTTTAGTATGTTCTGCAAAAGGCAGCAGTAGTTCATGCAATGCCATAAGCTTTTGCCATTCACTAGGGAGCAAGCTGTCCCATCCCATGTTGTTTGCAATTTGACAGACATATTCTTTGACTTTGAGGAGTCTTGCAATCATGTTGAATGTGCTTGACCAGCGTATGAGGCAGTCATTTATAAGAATAAGGCCACACTGGTCCAATATTTTTTGCGTTGCAACAGAGGACTTGCGAAAGAGCTTTACCACCGACCTTGCTTTATCAAGGATTCTCTTGACACATGGCTCTTTCTGCACCATGTGGACTACAAGTTGTAAAGTATACACCACACATGGTGTCCGGTTAATGTCGACGTGATGGTACCTAAACAAGAAAAGACCAATAAGAATAAACTGTAGGAAAGGTTTTATTTAGCCTTAAAATCTAAATGTTGAAAATACTTGTAGCCTACATGTAATGAAAAACACAAAAAAAACACATTGGCAAATTGTCCCAACAATAGTCTCATATTCATGTGATCATTGACTGTAAATAAATAAATGGCAGGTCGTCATCATCCATTTCAGGGTCACTTCCTGTCAACGGAGAGTCTTCCTCAGAGCTGGTTTCTTCTTCTGTTGTAATATGTTTGAAAGCTGCCATCATATTGCTCCCATTGTCTGTTATTACTGTAAGGATGTTCTTTGGTATGTCCCACTCTTGCATACATTTGTCTACACATTCCTTTATTAATTGTGCAGTGTGTGGGTGGACTACTTGTTCAAGAGCTGACAATATGTGTTCAGGTTTATTTTGTTCAACACAAAAGTAGCATGCACTTATTGCAAGAAAGGAAGCTGTCGGTCCTTTTTTTGTCCACAAGTCAAGGCCAATACATACTTTCCGGGCAGCAGCCAATCTCTTTCTGAATTTTTGTATTTCATCTTCATAATGTTTGTCAATTATATTGCTTATTTTACTTTTGTTTGGAACTGTCAGCCTTTTATCTACTGTCTCCATCATTAGAACAAAGTCCTCGTCTTCATCCGTTGTGATGGGTAATCCGGTACGTCCAATCCATTTTGCTATGGCGTCTTCTTTAATCTGTTGTTCTTTAGAGCCACTTTTGTACTTCAGGTCATTTAGAAAAGCTGTTAATTTTTTTGCTGGGCTGCACTACCACTGTCTGCACTCATTGGCTCATTCTTGTCATCAGATGTCTTCTGTATCTGTAAGATTGAAGAAGGGGAAAAAACAAGTAAAATATTCCTTCTCTCATCCACTCCCCTCTCACTCATAAACATGTGCTCTCACACACACACACACACAGACAGAAGTGTGTGTCAAATTAAAGTCAAATGTAAAACACACTTCATTGTATAAATTAGATTAATCATGGTTACAGCTACAAAAGTGATTCAGTAAAGAGTAGTGTGTGATTTTTTTTTTTCTATTGTTGTTTGATGAACATTAATGAGAGACAGCAGGTTTATTACGCTGTATGAATGCACTGATCTAATATACTGACACACATTCGATATTCTCCCAACTGTTAACGTTTACTTATGACATGGCCGACTGTATTTACGTGAATACTTGCCTAAACGGACATTTTAACATAATTGTGTGTGCATCCGTTCAAGAACTATAAGGCACGGAGAGAGCGCAAAATTTAGTATTTAAAGGCTGAGAGACAGCTTCTCGGTTAACTAGAACAAATTCTAGTTTAAAGAAAACACTAAATAAAAATGCTGGCAAAATAACGTTTATGCAACAAACATTTTTTTGGAAAACAAGTAATAAGGTGCTTACCTTTACATGAATTTTGGGATGAGTTATCTGCAAATGTCGCTTCAAGTTGGTGGTGTTTTTCCAGAGATGGTCGCTCCACATGGTTTACAAATTGTTTTATTTTTCTTGTCATCAAATGTAAAATGTATCCATATGTCTGCTCTTCTTTTTCTTCCGGACGCCGACATTTTAACCGTTTTTTGAGACATGCAGCTACTTATGTCCCGCCAGGTACATCACCACAAATATGAACGATTAACCTCCCGCAGCGCATGAGGTCAGTTGTGATTGGATCTCTTCCCAAATCGTCCCTCCCTAATATTTTCGTCTCGTTTTTATTAGTTGACGAAAATGTCAGTTGATTTTTGTCATAGTTTTAAGTCATTTAAAACTGGTTTTTATTTAGTCATCGTCTTGTTTTCGTCAACGAAAACTATGACAAATTATTCGTCAACGAAATTAACACTGGTTAAAATGAACAAAAATCAGTTACTAAGCAAGTTGTGGTCTAGGCTTGTAATCAGTCAGGCTTGTAATCAGTAGGTTGCTGGTTTTTTTATTCCAGCGCCGGCAGGTAGCAACTGAAGTGCCCTTGAGCAAGGCACCTAATCCCCGATTGCTCCCAGTGTGTGTGTGTGTATGTGTGTGTGTGTTCACGACTCACGAAGGATGGGTTAAATGCAGAGGTCACATTTCAGTTATGGGTAACCATAGCTGACAAAAACATGTTACATAACATGTGAGACACATAACAGATCAGTGTTCAAAACGGTTTCCATAACATGCCCTGATGCGCAATGGTAAGCTTTTAATAATATTATTGAGCTGTGGCATCAGATTTCGGGGTAAATGTTTCATAATTTATATGTAAGGTTACATCATGTCTGTAAACAGAAGGAAGTAGACCGAATTACTGTATTGTATGTCTGGGTGCTGAGGATGGTGGATGATTTTTAGCTTGTTCTTACCGCATGTTAGGTGCTGCCCCTTTAAGAATGTTGTTTCAGTGGGCTTATGCGATCACAGAGACTGAGAGCACAGGTAGAAAAGAGAGTGCTGATAAAAAAGGCAATGTTGTTATGTTGTAGCTTGTTCAACCTAATAATTCCACATGAAACCATGGTTTAAACTACATTCCCAGCGTGGTGAGTAATGTTAGCATTGTAGGAGTAATCTGAGGTTAATGATATATCGTTATGTAGAGCGCTATTTGCGATTAGCGCCATAGCGTCTAAACTGGTAATATTATAATTCAAGATTGTGTTAAGCTTATGTTTTGATGTTTGTGTAGACATATTTTGTTTATGTTGCTTGTTTAAATTATTTGTGCAATATGCTGCATTTAGTTAGTGAACAAAGTTTAGCGCAAGTCTGTGACACAAGATATATTGTTCCAGAAATCCATATTGTTTCACGTGATAATCCTTAATGCATATGTGATATGTGAAACATTACTAAATATTGTGTACTGTTTTGTGTTTACAGTTTGACCGCACTTATGCACATATAAAATAAACGACAACAAACATCAAATTGTGTATGGTGTGAGTTCTACACTAGTGGAAGAAAAGACAAAATCAAGTTTAAGTTAATGTTATCATTTCACGGGTAACACCGCAGTTGATTTGAATTTAAACTTGTCATGCATGTTAACACAACTCCTCAAATAGCTTTTTTGCTTCAAACGGACATGGCAATTAGAGTTACGAATTGCAGCTTTATGGAAAAAAAAGGCACCGCATAAAAAGTGCTTGCATTTTAGTGCATTGTATTTTCATGGTTGTATATTTAAACACTGTGAATATTTCAGTTGAAAACATTTACACACAATGTTTCATTGTTAAAAATTCAATAATCTTTTTAACAATGAATTTTTAACAATGAAACATTGTGTGTAAATGTTTTCAGCTGAAATATTCACAGTGTTTAAATATATAACCATGAAAATACAATGCATTAAAATGCAAGCA
>JAZGTK010020691.1:0-10881 GCA_036877625.1 Ambastaia sidthimunki
GTTGTGCGTGTAATCTTTAAACTGGCAAATGCTGAACATACTGTACATGTAGGCACAAAATTAGTTTTAAGAGAGGAAGGACGGGAAATGGAAGAATTGAGATCAAATATTCTTCCACCATTGGCAGATGAAGGGCCAAGAAGTTAATTTTGGAACAGCTATGACATTTCTCTAGTGATTTAGAGCTTGATGAATAATAGAGCTTTCTCTGTCTGTGTCTGTCTCTCTCTGTCTCTCCTTCTGTCTCTCCATCTTTCTTTCTTTCTCTCTCTCTCTCGCTCTCTCTCTCTCAAATAGAGGCCACCTCGTACAGTCCATGTAAAGAAGTGATGAGTGTGATTGCATTGAGAGGTTGACCTGTGTGGTAATTTCAATGGCCGGTGGTGTTTTTTAAAGGCATGGGTTGATAAATCTGGGATGACTGATTAATTGCACTTTTAAATGCTACAGTCATATATCCACTGATCAGCACTTTACATACGTCATAATTTTGCTTCTTAATTAAACTAATCTTGTTCTAAGGACATATTTTACATAAAAACCAGAAAAAAATTCTGATAGCATGATATGTTGCAGTGTGGATAACACGCCAAGCTCACGCTAGCCGTTAATCTTTTAACATCACTGAAATTTCCATTTTTAACTGCCCTGTTTTTAAACCCAGCGGATGGAAGTTTGTCGTGAAGTGCTGAATACTGTATGTTCCTCTGTGAAGTGGATCCTGCAGTACATTAGCTTAGCACACATACACACAGCATAAAAAAGGCAGAGGTAGATTTCTACTGCAGAGCAAATTACCCCGTTTCACCTCACACCACTGACTCAGGATCAGTTCCCGCTCCGAAATCAGAGACAACTCCCTCACAAAGCAAAACAACGACACATGCATCCGGATCAAAGGCGACACAAAGACAACAAGCCTCTTACAAAGACGCACACATAAATCAAATACCAAATAACAGCTAGGAGGATCTCCTGCGGTCCGGGACCTCCCTTACCGTCAAGTCCGAAGCAGGAAGTAATTTTTTGGGCGTAGTTGCACAGTCCATCGTATGGAGGCTGTTTTTGCTGCTGCACCCCACTCCGATCTCCCATCTCTGCTGACAAACACACACTCGAGCTCTGCTTCACACACTCCCAGGACGGCCCACCAGGACAGACTGAGTCTGTGTCTTCATCAATATTTTAGATTCACACGTGGCCACGTGCGCACACACACACCGGCCTGGCACACATACACACACCGGTAAAAGTGCTGAGGCAGTGTGCTGTGTGCGTTCTGGTGCCTGGGAGGAAGTGAAGGAGGAGACTCGGGTTACCGCGGTACCGGTCGTCAAGGATAGGCCATTGATGCCGCAGTCTAACAGGTGAAGGGAGCTGCCCTGGTGCAGAGGCAGGGTGGGGCAGATACGGGATGAACAGAGCTACTGTCTCGCTAATGGACCACACAGTCACAAAGAAGCAGCACACAAAAACAAAGATCAAACATGACATCTGAAAACAAACACACACACATCTCACACAATTATCTTCTATCCTGACATCTGCCCTGTCTGTTGACTATTTAGCAAACATAGTCTTTGAATAAGTGATCAACTGATATATGACCAATACAAATTACAGGGTGGCCGATATAATGCTAATATATTATAAATAATTCAGTTTAAAAAAGCAACAAAATTGAAATGCATTTATCTCAAGCAATTAGTCTTGACATTTAAAAACATTAAATGTACATTATGAATAAAGAAGGCTGGCATTCGAATTTGGAGCTGACACACCCAGTAAATGGCAAAGTGGGTGCAGTTATTGGGTTTTAGTGCAGTAAAATATTGTAAACGTGCAGTAAAATTACTGTAAAAAATTACAGTAAAATTAACTCTTTACGGGTTATTGTTTTACTAAACAGGTTAAGTTAAAAAATTGCCTAAACATAATCAGCTTTTAAGAATTTGTAAACACATTTCCAAAACGTACATAGACATGAACATACGTTCACGATTAATGTTTTTCTCTGTCACATTTGTTTAAAACAATATTACTTAGAGATGTCAAAACATTTTACTGGAAGATATGACAAAGATTCTAATATAAATAGCAGTTTTTCCATTGAAATTGTAAACTGCATTGCAATGAAAACCAAACAGAGGGAACAAAATTAAGGGATAAACAGAATGAGAAGATGAACAGAATGAAGGGTTAAACAGAATGAAGAGATGAACAGAATGAAGAGATGAATAAAATGAGGCGATGAACAGAATGAAGGGTTGAACAGAATGAAGAGATGAACAGAATGAAGAGATGAACAGAATGAAGGGTTAAACAGAATGAGAAGATGAACAGAATGAAGGGTTAAACAGAATGAAGAGATGAACAGAATGAAGGGTTGAACAGAATGAAGAGATGAACAGAATGAAGGATAAACAGAATGAAGGGATGAACAGAATGAAGAGATTAACAGAATGAAGGGATGAACAGAATGAAGGGATGAACAGAATGAAGAGATGAACAGAATGAAGAGATGAAGAGAATGAACAGAATGAAGGATAAACAGAATGAGGAGATTAACAGAATGAAGGGATAAACAGAATGAAGGGATGAACAGAATGAAGAGATAAACAGAATGAAGGGATGAACAAAATGAAAGGCTGAACAGAATGAAGGGATGAACATATTGATGTTGTGTTTGTAAGCTGCTTTAGTGCTTCATGCTGTTGACTCACTGCACAGGAGAACATGGCTGTTGGTCAATAACAGACTCTGCTATATTGATTCACGTAAAAGCAACGGCATTAAAACATGTGAAAATGCTGAGCTGTGAGAAACACAAACACCTAGATGTGCAAACCTTTGCTGCACTTAACATCGCAATATAAATGTTACTATCTGTATTTACAGTTGTCTGTTTTTATAACCTCAAACAATCTGATGTCGGTCTGTGCTGTGAAGTTAATGTGTGTTTGCTCAAGATGTCTGAAAATCACAGACACGCTCAGTTTTAAACTAGCGCCTCTTGTGGTGATGTCATGTATCTGGGATTCGAACCTATGACTTGATGTTGCTTGCGCCATGCTTTTACCAGTCAATTAACTGACGTAACAGAAGATACAGAAACTACTTTACTACCAGAAACAATCTTTATGCAAGTAGGACAACACAGAATGAGAATGCTGGTGAATCCATTGCAATTACACAGTCCAATTATAAACACATAACATGCTGACCCACGTTACTGTAACAGAACAAAGCACAAAAGATCAAAGACTTAACTGGCCTGCACAAACCTGGACCCTGAACTACCACTGAACACCTTTGAGATTTTAACAGTGAGAGGTCACTTTGAGAGACCACCAAACTCGTCGTGGCTTCACTGAGTGCAAAATTCCTACATCTGTGTTCCAACATCTTCTGGAAAACTCTCTCATGAGATTGAAAACTGATTGGACAGAACTCTCTATTATAGCCAATGGTTTAACCATTAAACTAAATAAGTTCATTTTGGAGTGTCCACATCATTTTGGTTATCATATTATTATATATTACACTAGTATACCAGACAGGAAATAGCTACTGTAGCATGACTTTCATGCAAACTTGGAGGTATGAGCTCTACTCTGCCTCCATCTGTTGGTCAACTAAAAGAACTTCCATTAGTTCTCCAAAACACTTTTTTTGTGTCACAACAAAGCTTTAAAATTCAAAGCAACTATTGCATAGGTTCAAAGCGAATAAAACACATTTTGGATCATGGCCATTAAATGATCACAGTGCCGTACTGAGTTAACTAAGGCATATGGAGTAAATCAATATGGTGAATTATGGATGAGAGTTCCGGAGAAGATCGAAATAGCTTTTCATAGCACCAAAATCACTGTTGGTAAAACAGAGCTTAAATTATGCAACGTGAAGCAGTAACACTGAGATAACAAGAGTTACTGGAAACGACAGATGCGTATGGAGCGGTTCCGGGCTCATGCATGGATGTGGTACCACTCACCGCGCACAGACATGCTTGAGATCACCGTGTCCGGTCCTGATGGGAGGCTGAGGTCGGATGCTCTTGTTGCTGTCTGACAGTGACGCTGCACCGGTCCGATCAACCAGCGCAGACACAGTGCGCATCCGACACCATTGAGCTGCGGGAGGCTCGGATCGGGCGTGTCCTGAGGGAAAGTCTTCTTGCACATACTGCTCTGTCATAAGATACATAATTCATTACGATAATAATAGTTAATATTACCTTGTTAACACTTTACGATACGGTTCTATTGGTTAATACGACATGCATGAACAGTGATAAGCATATTTTACAGCATTTATTAATCTTTGTTAACGTATATAAGTAATATAAGTACAGCTCTTCATTGTTCATTAATTTAGTTCATTAATAGTTAAATGTGCATTAACTAATCAGGTTCTGATTTTAAAAATGTAGTAGTGAATGCTGAAATTAACATGAATAAATATTAATATTTGTTGTTTAAGTATTGTTAACTACCACCAACAAGGTAGTTAACTTATGAAACCTTATTGTAAAGTGTCAGGCCATTTGTACATAATTATTTCCAATATTAATAAGAATATAAAGAATAAATCTGACCACTGTTACTAACTATAAAAAAATGTTAACATTAAATCAAACTGTATGTATTCATTTACAAATAATATTAAAAAATGAACTTGCATTCATTACAAATCTTAATTTATATTATTAAATTGGTGCATGTTTTTTAATTGTCTATATAAGTAACTTTTGTGTAGTTAAAAAAATGTAAATGACATACCTTGATCCAAACGTATCTCCAGATAACAGTCCTATCTTGAAACTGAGTCTTCTGGGTTCTGTGTTTTGAATTATTAAGTACTTCTTTTTGAAGTAGTCGAGTAGCTCACATTTTTACTCTGTGCCCTCAGAGCATCTCTGCTCATGGGCACAACCTGTACCAGACCTGCAGGTCTCCTAACATCACAACTGGACTCAGAACACTCACTGCTGGCTTCAGACAGCATATCAAAAATGTGTTTGTTGCTGTTGAGGATTCACCCAGCTGACTGTTTACACAAATAAAGCATGTGTTATAAACCAGTGCTAAATCATGCCTTCAGTTACTGGAGAACATCTGATCTGAGTAGGATTTTGAGCAGCCTGAGATCCTATCAAAGGAATCCAAACCACACATGAAGACAGTGAATGTTTTAATTGGGACGGAGTTAAAAGATTAACAGAAAGCTACAGGACAGAGCAGAAGTCAATGCAGAGATTTACAGGCCCGAGAGAGATTAAGAAAATGAGATTACATGACGTCATCCCTTAAATTGTTGAAGTTTTAACATTGGATCATCTAAAAAGTGTCATGTTGTAACAACACGGCAGTGATATGTAAAGTTAATGTTTCTGGCAAATAGCTAAGCACAGATTTAGAAATGATGGAAATAAATAGTCTAGCAGAACAGTGGAAGGTCTAAGCAGATAAACTTCATAAATACAGGAAAGGAAACTACAGACACGTTTACAGGAGAAAACCAAGCGTCTTTTTAAACCAATGAAATACATATCATCACAATTTAAAAAAAGGACAAGTATTTTTCTTACATAACCCAAAACAAGGACTGCAGAGGTCAAAGGTCATATATCCATTCACTGCTTTTAAAATAAGGCCAAACAAAATTCCCCATAAATAGGCAACGAAAAGAAAATAAGACTTAAGGGGGAATCAGCTTTTCTCTGCGTATAAACACGTGACCTTGCATGCATTTCACACCAGACATCACTACTGTAACTGTACATTTGTATATACACAGTTCAGATTCAGAACTTGATATAAAATGTGCATGATGAAGAATTAAAAAGGTGCATTGATTTATCTTCTCTCTGAAACAGACAAGCTTCTCCTATGATGCTCCTTTGGTTCCAAAAGAAAATTAAAAGACATTTAGTTTCGCACACGTCAAAATGAACAAAAATGAACAAGATCACAAGTGTGCAATTCCTGCAGCTGCAAATGCAAACGCAACACGTTTCGATGCAGCTTTAAATAAACGCTTAGATGATGCATGAAAAATGCAAAAGGAAAAGTTAAGAAAAATAATCATTTTAAACCCCGTAAAGAACGTTACATAAAAGCCACAATGTCAAGTTATAAAGGCCCAGGAAGTCAGCTTGCTTAAAAAAACAAAACAAGAACACATATTTCAAGCTGTGCCCCTTCTTTGCCAAATGTACACAGTGTGCGTTTCGAACAGTCTGTCCCTTTCCAAGCAGCCTGATGAGTAACACTATTGCTGGTATAATAAACGCATAATGCTGAAAAAAAAACTGATCATCTCTGAACAGAACAAGGAATAGTTTACACAAAAACACAAATGTTTCATCACTGACCCGCCCTCATGTCACAACACATGCGGTTTTTCTTCCTTAACACACAAAAGATGTTAAGCAGAATGCCTGAACTACTTTTACAATACAATGTTCATTTACACTGTTAACCTCAGAAATGAGAGAGGATGGTTATAAATGACAGTCTGATTGTATGACTTCAGTGATGCACGAGTCACATAAACTATTTTAACAATATTTAACATGTCTTTTTGTTTGGATCTTGTATGGAGCACCAGGATTTTCTGCATAACATTTCCCATAACATCAGGAAAGATAACATGACAGGGTTGAAAGGACATGAGGGCAGGTAAACGTGGAAGGTTTAGATTTTTAGATAAACTATTTCTTTAAATGTAATTTTAAAGTAATAATAAATACATGGTAATACAGGATAAAGGACATACAGTATATAGTGCCCAGCTGAGGCCAAGGCACAAACAAAACATGTCACGGTAAACGAAAATGGTTTAGGAACACTGTGAAAAACATATAGTGTGAACAGATCTCTGGGGACATCTGAGTGGAATTCAGTTTGAGTCCACACTGCATTAGATTCGGATTAAAAGATGAGCAACAGCTGCATATAACACCATAATAAAAAAGAGAGGACGAGCTTAAAACGCTTTGATTCTCTGTTCGTTTAAAAACAGTTTGACTTGGAATCCTGAGTTATTGTAATTTTACATCACAAACAAATTCGTTGCATTTGACATTCATACTAATGACTTTATCTTAGAAGAACAGAGGACACCAGACGACAGTATCTTTGATACTATAAACGAATAACGTTAATTAAATATTTAATTTGCGTGTTCTGCCGTTTTTAAACGTTTGTAATTCTTCATCACTAGAACCGAATTTAAGTAGATTTCCTTTTCTACTGACAGACTTATTTTTTGGCATCACATTTTTCTTTAGTTACATTTTTTTTCTTTACATTTGAGCACTACAAACTCTCTCCTCTCCAGCTGGACTGTTCTGCGGGAATCACAATTAACGCATTTTAAATTAAAAAGCAGTTCTCTGCCGTATCTTCAGCACAACAGTATGTCGGCCTCCTCCCAGAGATTACACACATGAAACATCTGTGAATGGGAGTCCACGCTGAGGGATGAGTGAGGTTTGTCCCCCGTTTCATTATCAGTTTGTTTTGGGATCAGGGGGAAGTGGAGGCAGACGCGTGGAACTTCACGAACGCGATCGCTGCGAGTTCTTTGCAGAACTCTTCCAGAACTATGACCCCCTCCAGCAACGTCATATGATCAATGCTGCAAGACAAAGACGACCGGAACATCAACTGCTGAATGCAAAATATATATTTATATTACTAATCAATATATAGCCTCAAATCAAATGTTGAATGTTGTGATTTATTTTGTGTTTCTGTAGCTCGGTTGGTAGAGCGTTGCATTAACAGCGCAAAGTTTGCGAGTTTGAGTCTCAAGGAACACACATAGGCTGCTGATAAAATGTTTACTTTGAGCGCACTGTAATTCGCTTTGGATAAAAGCGTCTGCTAAATACATAAATGTAAATAGCTGGTTTGGTAAAAGGTTTAAAACCTTTAAAAGGTAATGAGAGACAAAGCGCTTATAATAAAATGAATGAAGAATCTTCAAGCTCAGTTTAGGATATTGTTAACAGATTTTTGTTGCAGATTTGAAATTTGTTACTGGAACAACCTTTGACAGATTTTGGAGTAATTGGAGAGTTTGGAGCATATGGAGTAAACAAATGGCAAAAACATGTGAAACTAAAGCAGCAGAAAAAGCATGCGGCAGATTTTGCAGTGTGTTTAACTCACTCACTGTGATGCACTGCAGGCAGAGGTTTGTATACATGTGAAGATCTGAGCTCTCTTACCTCATGCCTTCTGGCTCGAGTCCCAGAAGTCTCTTCCTCACCAGCAGAAGTTTAGGGGTAAAATCAGGTATGCGGTGAGTTCTCAACATCAGATCTCCAACCACCTGATCAAACAACCCACACAAACACCAGCGCAATAAGATTAAACCATTTAAATTCTGAAGTGTGATACTGCTTAAATATACAGTGAAAAATACAGTAAGGACCAGTTTGCAGTAAAACAAACTGAATTCAAACGAAACCAGCATCAGTTTATTGAGTTTGGAGAGGAGCACTCGTACCCTGACGATGACTGAGAAGAGAGATCTGCAGCCTGGTGCCAGGTTGATGTAAGGATCCAGAAGATACTCGTGGAGATGAGCGTGAGGAAACAGAGACAGCTTGGACAATACAGACGTCACCTGCAGGTTCACGTCATACGGCTGGATGAAGAAACAAAATAAGAGCATTCAAACTGAAACCGCTTTTCCACAGTGAGAATAAGGAGAAAAATGTGCTTGTCATTAAAACCATATTGAGATGTAAACAAAAAAGTCTTTTATTCTTTAAGCAAATAATCAATTCCAAGTTTTTTGACCTGAAATTGTTCCTGACAGGTTTTGAAATATCCAGTTGGTGTCTGTTAACATCTGTAGTTCTCTTACCTGATCCAGGATTCGCCCCATTCTGTCAAACAACACTTTGAGAAAGTGTCCCTCAAAGAAACAATCGTCCACATTGCACTTCTCAAAGGGTTTAGGACTGCTGCGCCAGTCCCACCTCTGACAAACCCCACAGTAGTCTCGAAACTGCCAACATACAGTCACACAATATTATAAACATCAATGCATTTACTATAAATGGAACCACTATTCACTATGCACATTTTTGTGAGACATTTTTCATATATTACAATGTTTAAGTAAATACTGACATGAAGACACACAGAATTATGGAGTACCTGTCTGTGTGCGTCTCTCAAGTAGGTGTCATAGCCTGAGCCCTCAACCTGATTGGACGATTTTGCCTCTTCGGGCACCAAACACAGGAAACTACGGCAACCATAAAACAACTATCTTTGAAGAGCTTTCATTCATCACAAAATAATGACATTTGTATATACTAATGTATGCAATGAATGTGGAATAACAGAGTGTGATGACACTTAGAAAGAGTGATTATGTGGTACCTGTTAACTATTTTGTGAACCTCCGTCTTCCCATCAGACTTTGTGTGTTCTGTGCTCTGTGGTGGTGAGCAGCTCAACCAATCAGGGCTGGAGAGTCTGTTGTCAGGGGACAGGTCTGAGAACAGTGGGTCTTCCTCCAGATCCCTGGGGAAACATTGTAAAACAATATAATTAGACTATAACGTAAGAACACAAACACTTACACAGTATTTGCATTGATCTCTGTAAGATTCATGGGGTAAGTCCTAAGAAACAATAGACAAGCTACAGTATGTAGCATTCATACAGTTAAAATATCAAAATAAAACTACTATAACTGCTGTGGTGTGAATTTAATTCAGGGATTGCCTTCATTATGGTATTCATGTTTTCCATATTTTCTTAAATCAAATATATATTTTAAAAAAATCTTAATTTTGATTGGATGAACTTGCGTTGATGAATTAGCATAACATAAAACGTGTGAACACATTTTTATGGTAAAGTTGCTAGGCAACGTAAAACACATAGACCAATGTAAAACAGTGAGACTAATGAACTAAATTACTTGCCAATTCTTCATTGCAATGATTGATTTTATAACATGAACTATTCAACTATAACTATAATATTCAACATTAGTGTTTTGAGGTTGTTCATTCTACTTTGTTGTGTACAACAGCTAAAACAGTAATGTACAGTGAATACATTTATAATTGTGTGCTTAAACCTCAGGATTATCTGTATATACAGAATTATCAGTGGTTGGAGATTAAAATGTGTTTGAAATATTGGGAAGCAAGCTGTCTCTGAATATTAATATTGTGTGCAGTCTTTATTAAACATTTACTGTTAAGGTGAAGTGGCTGTGCCACTAGAGCCCAAAATGAAAATGCAAAAATAATTTTGAAACGTTTACTGAACGTTTCTGAACATGTCAAGATTATTTCACTCTATACTCATGACATTTGGCTAACGTTGCTGTGTTGTATGACACAAGCTGGGATGTTTTGACAGCACCACAGAGCCACAATATTCCTAACCCACTAATAACTTACTAATAATGGTCTCTGGGATAATTATACTTATTTTGCCTTCAGACAAGCACAGATTCTTTTGTTTAAACCTGTTAAAACACCTTTGTGAACAGTATCTTGGCATAGCATGAGCATATCAAACTTATCACTGTGGTTGAGATGCATTTTATGTTTATTTATTAACAGCAGCAGGTTCATGAAGCAGCAGGTTCTAGAAACACGCAGATGGATGCGCAAGAACGGCAGCTTAGCAGAAGTGCAGACGGGAGATCTTACACGGCGTCGTGAGGTTGGCCGTTCTCCATGTGCTCTCTCTCCTCTCGTTCCTCCAGCTGTTTGCTATCGATGTAGCTGCGTTCTTCTAAGCATCGCAGCACCAGGTTCTGGAGAATGTGCTGACATGGTTTCTGCAGCAGATGCTCAAACAGCCTCAGGGTCATGATGCTGATCTAGAA
>JAZGTK010020692.1:0-10881 GCA_036877625.1 Ambastaia sidthimunki
AGCAAGTGATGGTTTCCTGTTCTTGTTCTGCTGCACACGAGCAGTCCTCCCTCCATCTCCCAACTGACCACTAATGCAGAAAGCACATCTCATTCAGAAGACCACACAGCAATTCAAGAGACTCCGGACTTGAACTTCACAGACTGTGTTTCTAAACTCGCTTCCACTCAACCACAAATCAAACAACAACCCACGCCCTGCCAGGTCCTCACATTCTTCATCTCTCAACAACTGTTATGTGCTTTGATGAATAAATGCACCCTTAGCTTGTTTAAAGTGCAGAGAAAGTCCGTCTGAGTGCTGGTGTGTGAAATCATGAGGGAGGCCCATTAAAACTTACGCGGTAAAGAGTCTGACTAGCTGTTGGTAGTGTGGTTGAGGTTTGCTTGACAGAGCAGTGAATACAGATACAGCAGAGATAATAGCGTTTATTTCCTTTGTGAAAGCTCTCTGTAAAGGAGGCAGGATGTATATGTTCAAACTGCAGAAAGATTTGAATTTGTGACCCGTTCTGGCAAAAAAAATGTGTCTGCACAGGCTAATTATAAGCTGCATGCAAAACAAGTCAAAAAATGACAATTTTATTGCCCTATTTTGACAATTGGTGCTTCAGACAGGTGAGGCTCATTCATTTTTTTGTCAAATTTGTGTCCAATAAATCATACATAATTTTTAAGGTTTTTAATGGGTCACAATTCATAAGGGAGACCAAGTTCCGGGCCCTGTGGAAAACCAGTGGGAAACATGCACTGTGAAACAATTAAACCATTCCAGCTGCTATAATCTGTGATCTATAAATATGGAAAACAGCTGTAAAATGGACTTTAAGATCAGCAGTTTGTAGCTGACAGTACTATCTGTATATCTACAATCTGTAAGAATCAACAGTTTCCTCAAAAGTAATTCTCCACTCTCAACTACACAGATGGTAAGAAGATAGTCAACACTTATATGCTGAAGTATGTAACCCCAGGTTCAAATGCCACTTGGTGATATCACCTCTATTTATTACCGCTATGTGAGTCACCATGGAAATCCCACAGAGATCTCTCCATCTGATTCTCACCCATTTTGCAGTCTAAACAGTTTTTTCTGCCCTATGAGTAATCACTCTGTCTTATAAACAGACCTGTATGGACAGGAAGTGTTTGTGGAATGACTTTGATATTACTAATTATGGTAATGTAAATGAGCTTAGATGTATTTATAAGTTACTTTCGCCCATGCCTAACATACAGATGCCAAAACATACTATTAGTAAGCAATTCTTTGATTTTGATGTAAGCACTGTGGTGCTTTAAACAATAAATTTTACACGTAATACTATTATTATTCTATTAAATTATTTTAAATAACCATAAATCCCTTTTGTCCATGACCAAATAACATAAGCAGTTGTCACACTGTACCCTGGTTTTCCTGACAACTCAAACACAACCTAAGACAGCCTGATACAAGACACAAAACTGGTCATTTTAACTAAAGCTGTAGAGCTAAATAAAGACTTAAGCTAATTTAAAGCTAATTATCTATTGAATAACATTGCTTATATTCTCAAAATACTGCTTTTCTAAGGAGACTAATGAAATATAACCTGTAAAGGTGTAAATAAAAGTGAAGCACAGCTCAAGTTATTTGTCAAAACAGCTTCAGTCTGCCCCAGATATCAGCGGGAGACTCTTACGTAACAACTACACTTCGCACATAAAGCTATGTGACATTTTATTCAGTTGCAAGACACCCAATAATAAAAATTATGGAAACAATTTCAGCTATCAGATCCGTCTGTTACTGCTGGTCATCTGTATACATTTTCAAAACGAAGCTAAAAACGACTGTTTTTGACTACAGTAAGCATTTCTGGCTAGCTGACAAGTGCTAATGCGACCGCTAGCAAACTGACACCGTCAAATCTAGAAACTTCATGTTTTAAAACAAACCAAAATTGAGCTTTAATTTCTACAGACAGTCGGTAAACCGAGATTTAAGACAGTAAACATTAGCTGTGGGGGGAAACCGCAGGACTTCGGCTAGTCAACTAACCGAGGACCTCGAATATTAGTCGAGTTTCGGATAGTTTACTGATGACACACTTGCCTGACAAAGATCTCAACTAAATAACTAAGTTAACTATGACAGAAAGGCGTGTTAAGTGGCCAGTATCCATCGTTTCTTGCTAGTTAGCAGCATTAGCAGTACAAATCTTGGGTTATGTAAATGAATGTGTCAATAACTATTGACCTTCCTATCTAAACACCTTAATGGACATCGTATTTGCTCTCGTTTTAAAAATCTGATGCCCAAAAATGCTGCCTAGGTAGACAGCTCACTATGTTTTGAAGCACATCCTATGTACCTCGGTATGGTGATGCACTTGGTGGTGATAGTCTGGGTGGTAATGGCCTTTTCCAGCTCCTCCAGCTGTCCGGTCCTCTTCAGCTTCTTCACCAGACTCTTCACCGCCTTCTCGCACCATTTCTCCTCCTGTCCGTTCTGCTCGCCCCTCTTCCAGCCCAGCAGCCTCTTTACAATAGGTGGCGTAAAGGGCAATATAGACATCTTTAATAATCAACAACAGCTGAATGGTGAATGGATGGTCAGCACAACGATACGTCCGTTTTGTTCTGATAAAGATTCATGCAGATCAAAATGAACAGAAAGTTTGTTTTGTTCACATTACAGTCGCAATGCTGGATGATGAGAACCGCCCCGCACTGCCCGCAGGTCTGTGGAAAGTGAAGCCGGCGAGACAGCGCTGTCTACAGCCGCCCCTCCTCCTCCACCCCCTCCTTCACCCCCTCCTTCCCCATAGTTTACACTTTTCAGTTTTGCGTAGTAAAAAAAACTACAACTGTACGTGTTTAAAATGTAACAAATTGTCCTTTGTTAAAATGAGAGATGAGGGTGCGGATTTGTTTAGTGTTAGTTTTAATATTGTTTTAATTTTTATTGTTTTAATTTTAATTTTTATTAATTTTGTTTTATTTATTAGACTAAAAATTTTTTTTGTATTGTATATTTTTTGTATAGTCGTGTGTATCTTTGTATTATTATTGTACAGTTGTAGTGCTGTCAGTTTAATATTATAGTATAACTGTACATGAATCAAGTCATTCAAATGAATATATTTACTTAGTTTAAACTAAGTCAAACTAAGTCATTAAACTTAATTTAAACTTAAACTTTAAAGTCTTGTTTGTTTTTATTGTTAATGTACACAACATACCATATAAATATTTGTATTAAAATAAGTTATTAAAATAACTTTACTATTATTGTATTAAAATAAGCATTAAATGTAGCAGTTACAATTAAAGTTTCAATAAACATACTATCTTAAGTTCTAACAACACAATTTAAGCAAATGAGAGGGGGAAACACTCTCATTTTGGGATATACATCGTCATTTGGACTTGAAGACCTGGCTGAGGTTCTGTACATTAGTTCTAGACTCCAGACATGGTGGGAGGGGGTTTGGGGGCTGAGACAGCAGCAGTCCTGTGTGCACATGCATACATATTCAGGCCTGTCCCAGCTTGCCTTCTGCAAACACACATACTGGGAATGTCCCAAATCACTTTATCATTCAGTAGAAGACTGTCAATTCATGCCAGCTGGATAGAGCACGGGGACTCTTCCAAGGAAATTAATCTCTGTCACGCAGTCATATTTGTATTAGGATTTTTAAAGCAGCAATCCAGTAACTTTTGCCTCTCTGTAGCCATCTGTGTTTGCATAAAATTGCAGGTTACTTTACATATGGTGTATGTTTTTATGTAAGTCAAATGAAGCCAAACTGACATTTCCAGGGAAAATAGACCTAACAGCTCATACGATAAATCATTATTATAAGTTTATCATTGTGAATCAGGGTAAGATAAGTAGACTATTTTGAACATTGATCTGGTATGCAGTTGGTCAATAAGTTCTTTTATTTTTTATAAACAAGTTACAGATTGCAACTTTAAAGATGAAATCTTCATTTTTTTATTAAATTACTGTATATTGACTCATCTACTGCCTCGATACAAAAATATGAGCAGATAATACAAATCAAATAACTGCAACCAGTGACCTAATATTTAATCTGTAAGACCAACTATTGTGCAAGATAAAGGCCTGCAAACTCTATCACCCAGTGAAGCAAGTTTTGCTCTGACTAATTTCTAAAGTCACATATGCTGAAGGAAACGTACAACCTGACATAGTAAAGAGAGACGGCTTGTTGGCTACCACACCATGTGAAATGTCAACACATTCCCTTTAAACAAGCCACAACGCAAGGCCTAAAACAGAGGAGCCCTCTTACTCTAAACCCCTTTGATCAGCTCCCAATAAAAGCGATTTTATTTCACCTTGAATGCATTGTCTGAAAATGGTTAAGGTGACTGTGGTGTGGGTATTTTGATCTGTTTGGGAGCTGTTATTAATACGTGCAGGATACCACCCCCCTCTCCCTGAACTGATTTGTGCTTATGATATAAATAGCTTTACCCAGAGACCCGTACAGACTGTTCTCTGTTCTGTTACCTATTTATAATGATATAATAGTTTCACACTGGGCTCTGGCATGATTTGATACAGTATCTTTAAAATAAGGTCCAAAGATGAATTCTAAAGTCAAATTTATCTTGTGTTTAAAAAAAAATCATGTTGCGCCCACAGACAATAACTGTCTGCGATCTGTCTTTCTGTCTGTATGTCTGTCTATCATTTATCTAATTGTTTTCATTTATTTGTAGTCTTTAAAGGTTAGCTAATATTTTCTGTTTAAATAGAGGCTATATTTACTGTATCTGAATTAGATCTCACTTTGTAACATAAAGTTAATGTGTTTTAAGAATTCAGGTGAGGATGATAAGGTAGCGTGTGTTGCTGTCTGCTTAGATCCACAAACGCACAAACTCAGCACCTGTTTCCATCCCAGTGACTTCACTGGGACAGCTGGCATGCAGTGTGGACAGGCTATGTGCGTGTCTGTTTGTAAGATGGGGGCAGATGGGCCGAGGAAGGGTAGGATGGAAGAGAGGCAGCGCTCAGGTCCGTGGCCAGAAAAATGTGGACAAAAGGCAAAGTTGATGGTAGAATGAATAATGACCACAGACAATCCAATGGACAACAATGGCATTGTGTGGGACTCCACACTGGGTAGATGGGAAGTGGCTGGATTTGAGGGGGAATGGGAGGATCAGCTGGACTTTACACAATGGTGTGAATAGAAGCGAGCAAAGGATTATGGGGCTTTTGTGTAAACCACAATAAAATCTAATATCACTGATGGAACCCTAAAAGAGACTGTGTGCTTTATGATATGTGATTATATAAGGTTTTTGTGTGATAGCAATCCAGATAGACTACACTTACCTCAGGAATGTTTTTTGTATCAAATTATCAAATTTTGTGTTTTTGGAAAATGTATTGTAGACTGTAAAGGTTTTTAATACACAAATTCTGACACACAAAATAATCTCAAGAGTCAAAAAGTCAAGTGTTTTACAGACTTAGATAACTTTTCCGATTATGTGTCCCTCGTCTTCTTATGTTATTAAAAGCACAGAAGTCAACCAGTTACAATGCAATGTCCATGCCGTCTATAGCGTTATGTCGCCATCTAGTGGTTTAAATTAAAATGAATGACAATAAAATGTTTCTTAATACTATAACAATTATTTCCACACTTTTTTTTTTTTGCCAACCATTATTTCAGTCCAACCTTTTATTTCCTTAAATCACGTGCTTGCTCTGTTTGCTACTTTGCAGTACGTCAACAGGATGAAACATATATATATATATAGGCGCCCTATAGATACTATAGGTGATCTACTTTCGAGCGGTATTCCTATAGCTCTAGCGCTGAACCTCATTTAATTCCTGTGTCAGTGTGTGTGTCTCTGGGGACATTTTAAACCTAACACCACAATTCAGATGTTAATTGTCAATGATCACGTCTATCCATCTCCAGAACTGGCCTTCGCGTCCTGTACTGTCCCAAGAGAAGCTGGTAGACTGATAAGCATCGTGTGATTCTGTGCATCAGTTTACGATCGAGCGCATGAGCGTAAATGACACGTACGATCATTAAAATGTTTCCAGTTTTTTAGCGTCTATTAATGCAAGAAGAAACATACTGACGCACACACAGTAACCTAATCATTGTGAAATGACTTTCAGCGCAATCGACCCCCGCCCCTCGCTAGGAGCCACTGTTTCCATATGCATGAAATTGCCAACGTGAAAGTGGGTTATGAAATAGGGGTAATGCCGTGGATAATTCCTGCTTTTTCCATTAAACGAGGGCCTGTCTCACTGAAGTCTCTGTGCCTTACAGCAAGATACGTGTAAATTGCCATTTACGGATAATTAAGCATTTCTCATGAACATTGAAACATGCTTAATTTGGAGGGGCGGTGACTAATATCACTGCCAGAGGGCTGAAATAAGATTTTTTCCCGAAACAACTTGATGTAATTGTGTTGAGGACACTTTTATTCGATCTTTGACTGGCTGGTTATTTATAAATAGCCTGTCGTCCCAGGTTTAGATGTAAAGCAATCACTCCCTTTTACTTCTTCTAAACGATACTGTCAGCACAAATTAAAGCGTAAAAGGAGATTAAAAACAACTCTTAAACAAACCCTTAAGCGATCACTATTATTCTACCATCTCCCTTTATTATCTTACATAAGCTTATATTCAAATCACTGGCTTATGGGGAGCAACAGTGTCAATAATCATTATTTGTAAAAAAATAAAATAAAATAATAAGTAACTGAAATGTAAATTGGTCACCCACAATAAGAGACAATAACAACCGACTACTTTACAAATGCATAATTCCCTTCATCCGATTAATTTCTAAAGCTTCTGGTAATGCAATAAACATGTAAATACTACAGCAATAAAAGGCCAATAGTATTTTATAGTTTAATAAACACAATAGATAGTCCTGTGCCTTTCATATCTCAAGCTTTGGTGTCTATAAACTATACCAGATTAATTATGCTTTGTTCATTTGGTAATAATGACAGGTTTAATCAGTCTCTAAATAAGCATATAAAATCTATATTTTTCATGCTACTCATCATTTTTCAGTTAACTAAAGAGTAGATATTATTGATTTAATGTTTACATCCACACAGGAGATACACTTGGACTACAGTAATTGACTTTTTATGGGACCATTTGTTCTTCTTTTCTGCTTTAAGGGGGCTGGGGAGAGGGGTGACCTTTTGATGCCTGAACTACCACCCGTCCTCTATTGCCTCTTCATCTTTCTCCTCTGGCAGAACATTTTGTTGGCATTTCCTGATATATCATGATACGTGTCTGTGAGCATGTAGTTACACAAGAGGCCCGTGTGTGAGGGCATGCGTGTTTGCATGTAGAGGTCAAAGGTTAAACTCCGGTGCCTGGGGGAGCACAGCTCCAAATCCTCATCCAGACCCACAGTGAGCACTTTAACCGGCTATTGCAACTCTACTGTTTATTTTAGCAAAAGGCCTGTAAAACTTGGATGGTTTGGACTGTGATGTATGTGGATATAGCAGTGTGTTAAATGTCACAACAGAGGGAGAATCAGGGGGTGAATCCACACCCACAAAAAACACACACTGAACAAGTTAAAAGAAAAAGAAAAGTTCACGTTTTTCTATTTTTGATTCTCTCTGTTAAATTTCTCCATAATGTAGTCAATACCAGTACCACAAACACACACTGCAGAGCTCAGTTCCATATGTAAACCATTTCCCCCTTCCCAAACTCCTGGCCTCATTAACACACCATTTATGACACGACTGCTCTACCTAAATGCCACAGATTTTTCCATTCCTGTCTGCAGCCTGGATACATGCTGCAAAACCAAAAACTCACAATGTTTAACTAGACAGAAGCAACACCTTCCCATAAAAAAATAGATTCTGAACAATACAAACAATCAGACCAGCATTTCATAAACTGAACAACTGTTTAAAATAAAAATAGCTGTTCAAAATGCACTGGACTACAAAAGCGAAACATGAGATGTTTAAACATTCAGCAGAAATAAGTTGTTATGTGGAAAAAGAATAATTTTTTTTTTATATAACAAGAGGATTGTATTAACTGTGCTAAACCACCAGAAGGTCTGTTTCAAAACTGTTTCCAAGCAGTATTCACAAGATCATATTTGTAGGCCACTCAAAAGAGGGAGCTCTAGTTCTCTGTCTGTCAGAACTGAAATGTCACTGATATGTGACTTGTGTTAGCCATTAACTCACAAAAAACACAAATAGTGCCACCTCAGCACTGTTCTTTCTTAACGCTCTGTATCTTCTAGATCTTGCAATAGATAATGAAACATCAACTGTTTCCTTTCAAAATGTTTTGCCAGGTAACTCATGTTCTTCATGTGGGAACATCTAAAACTATTTTTGTTCTTGGAAAAAAATATGATTTAAAATGACTGAATCAAACTGACTACGTTAGGTTACATCAAAAAAAAATTTTTTATAAGGTCGAGGTAAAAATATTGTTACCACTGTATAAGGTGGCACGTGTTTTTTAAACACAAACATTCCTCTTCAATACTGTATTAAACAAAACAACAAAAACAAAACATGCACAAGAGCAATGAGGTCAACTGCACACAAAACAGTAACAGAAAAGACAGATAGAAAAACTGATCTCTCAATATAAACTTTTTTTGAGAACAGTTTGTTTTATGGTTTTAGCTGGTTAAAACATTCCAAGTGTTCTATTTGAGAGTTTCTTTTGAACAAGGATTTCAGTGCTTGTTTTTCTTCTGAGCGAGACTGAATGTGGACCATTTTGAGTGACTTATCCGCTCTCTTCCTCCAGCCGCCCTTGAACTCCACACATATGTTTCTGATAGACCTCAGCGCTCCAGTGCTCTCCTGCTCAGCCTCATTCAGAATAAACTGGGGGAGGGAGGAGACAAAGTTTCCACTGAAACACTAAACAGTTTATTTTCTCTGTCGTTCTCTGGGGTGCGTTTTAAAGAGCTCGAACGCATGAGGATGTGCTTTCTCAGTCACACTAAGAAACAAACGCATGATTTAAGTCTCCTCAAGGTCTCTCTCCATTCACATTTTGCTCCTTTCCCTCCCAGATTTTTATTAAGATATTTGCAGTTGAGCTGACTTAGCTAACCAGGGACTGTTCTCTAAACATTGTTTAATGTTCTCTCATAGTTATCAAAATAATTTAGCAGTAACGTTAGAATACCTTTTAATTGTTATATATCATATATATTGAAAACGTTATTCTTAAGTTGTTAGTGGAACATTTTAATAAGGCTACAGAATCAAAAAAAAGTTCTACAACGTTAATACAATGTCTAAAATATCTGGATATTTTAAACATTCCTAGAACTTTTTGTTATTTAATGGAAACGTTAGGGAAACATTCTTAAAATCTAAAATTGTTAGCTGGGGAGGAACAGCCTGGGGACAAAATTGATCAAATTACTGAAAACAATAATTAATAAATTGGAATAAGTATAAAAAATGATTTTTTTTTATTATTAGCAGCATAAGTCATATATACATATTTGTGTAATATAAAGTATGAGAAGACTACACTACTACACTACTAGACACACAGTAAATTTACATTACCAGTCACACATTATACATAAGCTCCATGCTTTTACACCTAAACATGCACTGTCATATCCGCAGCACACACACCACCAGCCCTGCTAGCATCTCATACACAAAAAATCCTTCATGCTTAATTTCCCTTTATCCTCTATAAATCACTATTAGACCTGTGTGGACAGATACTGAAGTGTAAGCACCTTTTGCAGTGTGTGTCAGAATTCAGACAGACAGGAGAGGTGTGTGTGTGCGTGCGTGTGTGTGATAAAACCAGAACCATCCTTGCTAGCAGATTTGGCTGGAGAAACATTCTCAAAATAGCTACTCTTTCTGTTCTGAGTGTGAGCAGATTTGCCTTTGCCAAAAGCCAGAAGGACACACACTGTTTACCTGGTCAACTCATCAAAACTGTGGCTTTGGAGCCATGCTGATTTAATGACATCTATGAATAAAAAATACACACACAGAGTCTTAAATATCAGCACTTCAGTTGAACAGTAAACGGTATGCGGCCTCATCAATTATGAGCTGTCACTGGAGTTTTTTTAGTTTGAAGAGCTTCTCTGTTATGGCTCAGATTACAGTAAACATTATTGTGGTCTTAAAAACAGTCTGAGTAAGAGATCTCACCTGATACAGAGTGCAGTCAGGAAAGAGACAGTTGCATATGTATCAAATATATACAGACATGAATTAAGCTTGTATTGTGCTAGATACGACAGTAACAATATAATATCTGGCTGCCATTGCTGTGTGGTGGTTTCTGTTCTACATTTGGACTCTATCAGTCCAACACTACAGGGAATGCAGGAACACATGAGCTCAGCAAAAACTATTTGGACTTCAGTGTGTTTCAGAGATCTGAATCTAATCCTAATGTTTATAAAAGTGAGAAAGGCAGAGAGCTCATCTCTGTTATTATGGAGTTTAAAGGTTTAAAGTGTGTTGAAGATACAACCCACACAGAACTCTGTGTGGAACTCTGGGACATTATCATTTAGATGTGTTGTTTTCTTCCTCTGTGTTATTATTAACAAAATATTTACAAAAACATTATTATGGATAGCAACATTAAGCATAAATTCACATGTTCATATAATCATTAAGAGTGATACATACAGAATTGTCTTGCTGTTTGTAAGTGAGGGTCTCAGGTACGAGACATGACTCAGTTAGGGGTTTTTTTTTAGATTAAATGACTTAAAGACTGAAACCACCATCAACCAAAGACAAACAAGAAACAAAAAACTGATGTTTTATGACAACTTCTGTCTGTCAACAGATG
>JAZGTK010020695.1:0-10879 GCA_036877625.1 Ambastaia sidthimunki
TCATTAAGAACTGTTTAAATACTCTCAACTAACTCATGTTCTTTGCGAAGTCTTGCCATTCCTTAGTGTTTGCATTTCTGAGCGTTTCTACTGTGGATTGGATTTTTGTGTATTACCTGGACTGTCTTTCGTTGTGGATTTATTGCTGCCTGCCTTTTGACCCCTTTGCTTGTTACTGGATTACTCTGTTGTTTGCTGCCTGCCCTGACCCCTTGCCTGGACTTTGTTATTCTCTGGATTTTCCCTTATATACCCGTTTGCTGGTTTTGACCCTTGCCTGTACGACTACGATTATTAATAAATACTGCATATGGATCCTCCGAGTACTGAGCCTGTGTTACAATATTTGAAATTTACACCCAAACAAACACACACACCTCCCTTCATTGCTCTGCCCTTAAATTAACAAACATGCAACATATGTAACACAGGCAACAATTAGCAGCTAACGCATATGCCCCCTTTGCTGATTGGAATAATTCACAAAATCATTTGTTGACTGTTGATTTTAATTTTCAACAGCATCTCTAAGAAATTGTTTACTGTGTCGTTAAGTTGACAATAGCATAGCATGAAATTATTTTAAAATAAATTAAACGCTTCTAAATAATAAGACTTTAAATACACACATTAAAATACATGCATATTAAATTATAATATAATATACTGTAACTCAACTTATATTTATATATAAGTTATAAACACCACCCTCCTTTTTTTAGCTTGGCAGAGTCCCTTCTGCACTACTGAGGGTGAATAGTTAACTTTTCTTCTTTCTTCTTAGTCTATGTAACGACTTGGGGCCCGAACAAGTCGCCCCTTTTTTGTCTTCGTCCCCTCTTTTTCACAGTGATCTGGATCACTGTTAGAATCCTTTTTAAGAAGGGTCTGAGGCTCTTTTGACAAAGAGTTGTCAGAGGGTGAAGGATTTGACGCTTCTGCCGCAGTGACTACAGGTTCCTGGGCAGTTTTTGGAACCAACGAGCCTTCCTCAGTGCCGGTGTATTTCTGTCACAGCCGCTGCATCCAAAGAACCATCAGACATCCATTTATGGAGGACTGAAAGGTCTGGGTCAGCTAACTGTTCTTCCTTGAGACTTTTGAGGCCCAGTGGTTCCGGCCAGTTTGTGGAAGGACCTGGGTTGTCAGCACCTACTTCATTCACATGACTGGAGGTGTTAGTGCAACTACTCTCTTTCTGACGGTTAACAGAGTGTGTGCGTCTTACCGCCAAGGGGATAACATCATTAACAGCTTCCTTGAATTGGGCCTATTGATGGTGCAGCTTTCAACAAAAAGGACAGCCCTTGCATGGCAAGCTAATATGCTCGTAATATGCTAAGAAAATTTAGGAAGAACAGTTTTTACATTGGCTTGATTAAAGTCTCCCGCTATTATAAAAATGCCATCAGGGTAAGTAGTCTACGGGTTGTTGATAGCTGTCCGCAGAACATCCATTGCTTGTTTGGTGTTAGCGCTCGGTGGAATGTATACAGCCATAACAATAGCAACAGTGAAGGGCTGGCATCTTAATGTTATGTACTCTAAATGTGACAAACAGTGTTTGTCGGTGACTGTGGCATTTGAACACTATTTATTATTAGAGTAAATGATCAGTCCCCCCACGTTTGCTCTTACCGGAGATGCTATTTTTGACAGCTTGGTGCACTGTGTTAGGTTGCTAGAACAAAAGCTTTGTTCAAAATCCCAGAGTGGGACCAGGTCTCAGATATAATTATGACCAGGCAGTCTTCTATTGTTTAATTTATTAATATGATCAAATCCAGTACATCTGTTTTTACACTTGGTCTCAAGTGTGAGGAAAATGCTGGGCAGCACAAGCTTATGGGGCAATCTCTTTAGCCTTGTTTGTAGGCCCTTATTCAAGTGCTGTACCTTGAAATGTGTACAACATTTTTAAAGAACAATACGTCCAACTCTCAAATCACTACCATTTTGCCTAATACTCTAAACAGTCAACTGAGGATATTTTAAAGTGGGTATTTAAATTGAAATGTGTCATTGCAACAAACTTACGTGAAATATGAAAAGGCTGTACCTGTGGCTGAAGCAGGTGTTTCAACACTGGCTGCTGAAGTTGGGTTGGAATTACAGTCAGCTAAAATGGCTGCCATAAGAACCACCTGTGGTCTGAAGGAACCGGATGCAAGATATGTGTGCGTAACTGTCTGTTCTCGGGTTATGAGCGTTCCACTGTTGTCTCCGAAGTCCCAGTTGAAGGTAATGTCTGACCCATTGAGGTAATGACTGGGGTCATGCAATATGATGCTAAATGACACAGCCATATTCTGGATAAAATTCTGGTCATCCTGTCTGATATCGCCCACCTGGGACAACGTCACTGCAAAAACAACCTGGTCTAATGAAAGAAAATGAAATGTTATTATTGGACGCTTTTTTACTAAAATGACAGCATTGCATGCTCTTCGAGTGGTGTGAATGCAATGATAGGATGTCCTTATTACGTGTCAAAAAATATATGGGTTTAGGTGTTCTGTGAGGTGTGGTTGTGAAGAGTGCTCTTAATGGGGATTTTATGCTTTCAAAGCTAGCTTACTATTGCTAACCTCTCCACCAAAATGGCCTACCCTACCACTAACTGCAAGTGACCAGTCTAGCTTCAGTGTTTTGCACCCAGATGATGGAGAATTGGCAGAGGATTTCACAATTATGCATTTATTGACTACTCACCAGTAATGGAGAACTGGGTAGATGCATAACCAAGGGGAATGAAACTGTCTTTGCCCCGGCAGTGATAAATTACTACCTCCATGTTATAAGAGCCAAGGGGCTGTCTGTCTGTGCCAATAGTCAGTACAGACGAAGGACCATCAGCCACCTGCCAATATTTACCTAAAGAAGAAACACAATGAAGTCTGAGTCCATTACCTTAATCCACCCCTACAATCAAAGAGAAATTATTAATAAAAATGAAAAAAAAGTAGTAAAAACTACTTTAACCCTGAACCTAATTTGGTTGATAAAAATGTTGTTCCATTAGCAATTTAAGACGTAGCTGCTAAAATCGGAGTGGCTTCAGTGGTAATTTGTTTTTTATAGATTTTTAAGCATATGTTAGTACTTGCCTCAATGAAGCAGGACACCAGCATGTTTTTTTTATTAATAGACCCCATATTGAAAGAATTTGATTATATTTGATGTAGGTACCAAGCTTGGATTGCATTTGGTAGATATAGGTCATTTAGGCATTTTAGGACCATCCTGCCAAGTTTGGAGTCTTTTTGAGTTATATTCTCTGACAATCAGTGTTAGGACAACCAAATTAAAAAAAATCTCTAACCTTTGGTGCTTGGACCCCTACCAAGAAAAGTAAGAGATACAACAGGGCAGGGGTCTCCAATCTATGTTTCTGGAGGTCCAGAGACCTTCAGAGTTTGACTCCAACCTTCTCCAACACATCTATCTGGGTTTTCTAGCAGTCGCAAAGACCTTGATTAGCTGGTTCAGGTGCTTCATTAGGGTTGGAGCTAAACTCTGTAGGTCTGTGGACCTTGTTGGAGACTTCTGTAATAGAGCCTATGCGTCTTTACTACTTAACCCCTAAATACATTATTAAAACATGTATAGGTTTTTCTAGTTAAAAGACCTATCATTTACATAGAAAGTTTAAACAGTTTAAAGCCACTCTTACCCCATGTCTTCCACACATAAATGAATCTGGACTTTTTGTTCAAGATCTTTGTGAAGGGTGTTCCATCAGGAAAGACACCTGTCCATTTTCGAGTGAGGTTGAACTCAGGGTATACAGTCTCCCCCATAGTATATGCTGTTCCTAAAAGATAAAAAACATTTTAACAAAAATATAGACATCTTATATTTTTATGTATGCACATTGTTTACAGTAATGCATGAAACAAAAACAAGGGACATTCAACTATAAAAACAAAACTAACCATTAATCGTGCAGTTTCTTGCCCACACCACATGTCCATCAGAAAGGACTGTCTGATTCTGGGGGAAATGAACATCAATGTTGAAGGTAGTTTTCGCTCCAGTTAGTGTGGGAGAATCACTTCTCACCTCAAAGGTCACCTCTCCACCTATGACGGAATAGAAAGTTAAAGAAACAAACCAGGAAGTGTAGTATTCCTGCAGGGCCAGCTGCATTCCTAATGTCACTTCGAAGACTTTGTCTGACTTTTTCATCGAGCTTTCTCTGGGGGTTCCTCAGGGCCTAGTGCCAAACACCTTTAGCCCACTGATACTTTTGGTTGCTGAGCGGCATGAGCAGCACCTTCATGCTTATATTATCAAATTACTACAGACCTGTAATATGTAAAAGTGAGCCACAAGCTGGAGCGTTCCAAGCAACCCTCTGTCAAACACTGCATCCAGAGCTGGAAAACAGTGTTTTTCAGGGCAAGTTTCTGTTTTTGTGTTATAAGTTCCGTGTTGCCAATGCAAACAAATGTTGTTTACCTTTTTTGTTGTCTGAACTATAGCTGCACACACAATTCTTTTGAAATCTACAATTCCTGTATAATTTACCCAAATTACGTTGTACATGTACTAGTTTAACAATTAAAAAATTAGCAATATCCAATACAAAGGCCATCTCTACTGAGGTGATAGCCCTGGATACAGGACACTGGCCCTCCAGGAGCAGGATTGCGCACCCCTGATTTAGTCACTTCTAAATTATATACCCATAATTTACCTGGTTTATGAGTTTACCTGGTTCTCTGCATCTGCTGCTACGCTATTCACAGTGACATTTATAAATGCAGTGAAAGAGGTAAGTCTAAAACTTATTTAGCTATTGTCCTAAGTAGAATTGTTTTAAATAAGCTTCATTCACACTCACATGGTCAAGGCAATAAGCAATTTCACCAGACAAAAAAAACGTAGCTCCTGTTACCACTTTTCCAAGGGTTGATCTGTTCTAATTGGAAGGTTAATTACCTAAGTAACATAGTGGCTGAAATATTATTAATGAATTGATACCAGTACCCCAATGCTTAAAAGCTTGTGCCACCACTTGCACAGACGATTGTTGTGTCCTGCCCACCCTGCCTGTAGTTACGCCACTAAGGTCAAGTGACGTGCACTCACAATACCTTTCCAGCAATCTTTGTATCTGGGATCTTCATCCCTCCAGACCGGATACATTCTTGAATTCCATGTACGATACCGTGAGAAGCGAGTTTTGTATTCTAAAAAAATAACAGAGCAAAATATGAAAAGAACATTTGTGAAAGAACATTAAACGCTTAAATGATAAATCAAACAAGTGCATGTTTATTCAAATAAAACAAAATGGGCCTCATTGTAGCATATCATGTAAAAAGAACATAAATAATGTTATTATACATTATTATAAATATTATTAAAAATTTGAAAAACCCACACTACATTGTTAGAATGTTTTTATGCTCTAATGAAACATTTACACTCTGTGTAGTTGCACAAGAGGCAGAAGTCATATTTATTGTGCAAATGAATTGGGTTCAATTTCCATACTAAAAAAAGAATTTATGGTTAACATTGTCAGCATATATATTAGACCAGGATCTTGTGTGATTTCCTTTTAGTTGTTGGTTATACGGATTAATTTTACACTTCTATGGCAGTTTTACTTGAACCCAATTTCACACTAACTTCAAAAATCAAAAAATAAATGGAGATCTGTAAAATCACTCTTTAAAGGATTATGGGCTCAGTACTATTTTATATTATGTTTTTGTTTTTTTATTTCATACATCTAAAACTTTAATTTACTGTACTAAATTACTACTTTATAAACAGCCATACAAACAAATATACACATGCATAATTATTTAACGAATAGATTAACCTAGATTAACATTAGAATCTTTAAATGTTCTATTTAATTTAAAGTAGTTCAGTTAGCTATAAGTACAGTGGTAAGTGTTTGAGATGAGTAAGTATAAGGGCCTGAGGGGGATAGACAGAGTCACCTGACCCTCCCAATCCTGTTCAATCCTCTTCATGTGACTTTCAGCTGAGGGGGTGACTGAAAACCCAGGAATGCAGGAATATGGTAAAATTCCTTGTGAATAACGCAATGTGGAAGGTATATGTGGGACTCTTAATGTGGAAGGTATATGTGCCTTATCGTTTACATTTTTATTTTATTCTTTTACCAGATGATTTTTATCAAAATCAACTTGCTGTACATTCGAGAAATTTTATCAATGTGTGTTTGCATTGCTCGCCCGCTTTACCAGTTGACATCATGATACTACTACTAGTGCATGATAGTAAAATCAAATAATGATCTATTATCACTTACAGCTACAGGCTGACACCAGCTACAGGCCTTTTTTTTAAAAACTTAGTAACACAGCTGTTTAAATAACAACAATAATGGAATTGTTTAAAATACTGTTATTATCTATAACAAAAACATTTTCTAGATTCCACTGTAACCCCAACATGTTAAACTCACTAAATATGAAAACGTACTCATCTGGTTTGTGAAAAAAATCTATGCCTCTCATTAATTCATTGTTTTTCCATATCAAAATATGTGTATTAAATATATGTACTGTACAGCAATACTTACGAGAAAGAGCTCCTGATGAGAGAGTCAGAAACAGAGCAATCACAATTGTCCTCATGATCAAAAATGATTCCCACACCACAGTAACTAACAACCAGCTTCAACTGTCCTACACAGCTTCAATATCAACAGGATTTCCAGCCTCAACCATGCCCACAATTTATGACATAACATGCTCCTCCCACACCCTCAAGTCAGTAAATTTTGTAGGCTAAAGATGTGTTACAAATAAGTTTTTTAAAATTGTTAACGTTGAAAAATTATTGGCCTTTTTTACAGAATCTTTATATTTTTCTTTAGATATTATGGTCAAACTTACAGGAAGTAAATTTAAACAAAGAAAGTGTAAATTGAATTTATGCTGTTATTAAGTGTTTATTAAATGTTTAAGTGTTATTAAATGTTTTTGTTTGATCTGTTAAGTACTGCATTAAATTTTAAGAACATTAAAGCTGGAGTTCAAACTATGTGACTGTTAAAAATATATCATGTATAACAGTCATATAAAATTGTAGCAGTTTCATGTTTATCATTAGTGTTTTATCTTGTGATTACACATGGGTCCATTAGAATAAAAGTGCATTGTGTATATGAATGAGAAGAAGAAAGATGTTTGAGGTCTGCTGAGCACTCAGCTGAAAAACCTCAGAGGTACTCTTATGGAAAGTCACAAGATGAGAATATTTACCCAGCCCTGTCAATGATACTCTTTCATTATTCTACTCTTAAGTCTTTTCTTTTACATTTATGTATTTCTTTGTATTTGTGAGTTTGTGTTAAGGTTGCAGCAACAAAATCTTTATTGTTATTTTCAGTGGTGTTATTTCATAAGAATGCTCTATTTGACAATTTGACAATTTATTTATATAGCACAATTAATTACAACTTCCGTTGACCAATGTGCTTTCCAGCAAATCATAAAAAACAGAGAAACACACAACAACAAACAAACAGAAAAGTTATAAAAACATACAAATATCCCATCAACCATACTTCAAATAATAAAAATGTCTTTAGCCTGGACTTAAAAAATATTAAGAAGCTTGTTTAATAGATAGTGGCAAGGCGTTCCAAAGCCTGGGGGCCGCAATACAGAAAGCACGATCTCCCCTACACTAAGCCTCGACTTAGGGGTAAACAATAGATCCTGGTTGGAGGACTGAAGGGATCTAGTGGGTTGATACTCTGTCAATAACTCACAGAGATAAGTAGGGGCCAAACCATTTAGAGATTTGTAAACGAGGAGCAAACTGTTTAAATCCACTCTAAAACGAACAGGCAGCCAGTGTAGTGAGCGTAAAATAGGAGTAATATGCTCCCTCTTTTTAACCCCAATCAAGAGTCAAGCCGCAGCATTTTGAACAAGCTGCAAACGCAGCTTGCAGTTGTCCAGCCTAGATAAAATAAACAACTGAATTTATTTGACGGTCAAACTTTGAGCCATCATCAAAAATAAAACCCAGGTTTTTTACCCATGGTTTCAAGCACAAAGACATCCCACCCAAATCCAATTTTGTGGAATTTGAAAACTCAGACGGACTCAAAACAATTTTTTAGTTTTCTTTTTATTGAAAAAAAATGAAAAGCCAAGCCTTCACATCCGCCAAACATGCCATAAGAGACTCAAGACTGCAGAATTGCATTTGACAGACAAATAAACCTGGGTGTCACCCGCATTAACAGTGAAATGACAAACCATGTTTTCCAAAAATCGAGCCAAGAGGGAGCATATAGAGAGAAAAGAGCAAAGGAGCCAAAATAGAACCCTGTGGAACTCCACAGGTCAAAAAAGCATTTCTCGAGTAATGTTCACCCATCTTGACTGAAAAACAAATATTTGCAAAATACGATTTAAACCAATCTAATGCTACACCTCTTAAATGTGGGGGTAAACGACACCAGGATGAGGCAGTCCGAAATTCTGAAAAAGGACTTCAGGAGCCTGGTCGAGACGGTACGTCGCACATCGCCCTCAGCGAAGATAATCATATCTGGACCACTTCCCAACCACATACGCGGAGATGAAAGGTACAGTAGACTTCTTGCATGAAATAATTGGTTAGTCTCTTGGTGTAATGAATAGAAACTACTCTTTATAAATAATTGGGATTTTTTTCTGGGAGCGACCGAGGCTCTACCGTCTGGATGGCCTGCACCCCAGCCGATTTGGAGCTATTCTAATGTCGGATAACATCACCAGGACCATTCGTGCAAACTGATTCATAAGCCCAGCCTTTACTCTTAGCTGCTGCTGTTCTGCTCAATTGACAAATAAATATATATATACAGTTAGACAAATAGAGACTGTGTCTGCTCCCCGGATAGTGAAGAAAAATAATAAACCTGAGGCAATTACCAGGCAAAATCTTATCTTAATTAATTGCAGAAAATAACAACACAATAGAACGTAACACCTTCTAAAGCTTGGGCTCCTCAACATAAGATCACTTCCAACAAAGGGGGTTATCGTAAATGAAATGATCTTAGACCATAGTTTTGACTTATTCTGTCATACTGAAACATGGATAAAGCCAGATAACTATGTTGGTTTAAATGAATCTGCACCGCCAGGCTACCACTATAACCACAAGCCTCCTCTGGCAGGCCGTGGTGGTGGCATCGCAACTATCTATAGTGATTTTCTAAAGGTTTTGCAGACTAAAGTTCATAGTTTTACCTCTTTTGAATTATTGGTGCTTAACATTACACTACCAGACATAAGGAAACAATCTTCTCTCTCCTTTGCGCTGGTTACTGTGTATAGACCTCCTGGCTCCTGCTCTGAGTTTCTAAAGGAATTTGCTGACTTTCTAACCGAACTACTTGTGTCTGATGATAAAGCTCTAATCATTGGAGACTTCAATATCATGTAGATGTTGCAAATGATGTTACAGGGACTGCATTCATGGACCTGCTAAATTCTTTCGCCATCATACAAAATGTTACTTTACACACCCATCGCTTCAATCACACTCTAGATCTGATTTTATCACATGGTCTTGACCCCATAGATATAGAAATCTCACACTAATGTAATGAAATTACAGACCACCATCTTATTATGGAAAATAAAAAATTGCTGATGTCAACCATAATGCCCCACGCTTTCGAAAGGGCAGAAACATTACGCCTAACACTAAAGACAGCTTCATTAGTACTTTGCCTGATTTATCCAATATACTCAACACACCCAAAACTGCTAAAGATTTAGATACTCTAACAACAAGTTTGAATCACAGCTTTACTAGCACCCTTGATACTGTCGCACCATTTAAAATTAAAAAAGTTAAAGACCGAAGCACAGCTCCTTGGTATAATAGCACGACTCTTACTCTAAAGAGAGAAACCAGTAACCTAGAGCGAAAATGGAGAAAAACGAACCTGGAGGTTTTTCGATTAGCATGGAAAGACAGTATGTCCTGTTATAAAAAAGGCCCTAAAAACAGCAAGGGCTGCACATATTAGCACACAAATCGAAAAACATAAAAACAATCCTAGGTTTTTTACAGAAAAGGTTTTTTATCCTATGCTTACTTTACAGAAAAAAATGAAAACATATGTAACATAATTGAAACTACGTGACCAGCTTCATTACTGGAAAATTCACTGTTGTTTAAAGCTGCTCCTCAGGAGCAGCTGGAATGCTTTACACTTACAGGCTCTTTTATAATCTTTTGATAGAGCTATTACAAGCAATTGAGGAGTATCTTCTGAATATCATTAACTCCTCTCTGTGCCTAGGTCATGTTCCGAGTCCCTTTAAGCTAGCAGTCATTAAGCCACTACTAAAGAAACCACAACTGGATTTAAGTTCCAGTTTTTATTCCATTTTTATACTTTTTATTTACATACTAATCTCCTTAAAACTTTGCTCTGACTTTTTTAGATTAGATTAGATTYAACTTTATTGTCATTACACATGTACAAGTACAGAGCAACGAAATGCAGTTTAGGTCTAACCAGAAGTGCAATAAGCAGTAAAGTGCAGGATATAGGTTATGTTATATACAGGATATAGGTTATGTTATGTTATATACAGGATATAGGATATAGATTATGTTATATACAGATTATTTACAGATATGGTGTGCTATTGGCATAATGTACAGATGGATATAAACAGAAATGTGGATATCCATCTGGAGTGCAAATGAATGTGTAGACAGTCCAGCAGTGCATTGATGGTCCTCGGGCTGCTGGTTCCGGTCGGCAGGCTCCTGAAGCGCCTGCAGGAAGGCAGGGGAGAGAACAGTCTGTGGGCGGTAGTGTCCAGAAGTGCATTGATGGTCCTGTAATGTAAATAACAGAGAGTAA